>CAUYON010178602.1:0-46972 GCA_963573935.1 Arctocebus calabarensis
CTTAAGCCCAAGAGCTGGAGGTTGCTGTGAGCAGTGTGACGCCACGGCACTCTACCCAGGGCTATAAAGTGATACTCTGTCTCTACAAAAAAAAAAAAAAAAAAAAAGAACTGTGATTGAGTTTAAGTTGAAAACCAGTAAGTGCCAGAAAAAAGTAAGGAAGTTATCTGTCAATTCAAATTCCTCAGTTTAAATGTTAATATTGTCACAGAAAGACAACATGCAGAGAGATGATATATTTCTACCGAGCAGAACATTGGTCTTAATACCGCGCTCTGATCTTCCCTTATTAGGTAGCGGTGTTATGTGCTATAACCCTCATTTGTCTCTTATTCCCAGCCACCTGAATACCCACCCACTCCAGGTCACTCAGGAGGTAGGTAAAAAGGTTCTTGGACACCGCTGAAATAACACAAATTGGCCAAGAAAATTCTCTTACTTTATGGAACAAAGCCATGTTTTTATTTTGATGTGTTTCATTTAGAGTTTATTAAATCTTAAATACCGTGCACATCTAGTTGGCTTATCAATCAAAATCTTAGAGCAGAAGCAGCAAATGCCATCAGGTGGAACTGGTAGCCTCTGTGACCACCTGTGAATGAGAAAGGAAACAGAAACTACCCAGAATGACACAACCTGATGAGATAATTGATCTTTCCGGAGGGGGCTCTGAGTCATCAAGGACGCATTGAATTATGTTTTGTGCCTGATATTTAAGAAGGCATGAAGGTATGTAATCACTTTCAACAATATTTCCAACAAAAAAAGTCCAAAAATAATTTTTAAAGTGATTTTTCAAAAAATCTTGATAGAAACTTAAATTTCAAACCCTGTATCCAAAGAAAAACTGTAAACCATTTCCCCGTTCTTTTGGTGTGTGTGCCCCTGTCACAGATGTACTTTAACAGGCTCTTTATGAGTGGATACTTAGCTATGCAGGCACCTGCCGAGCCACAACATTATCAATGGCAGCACAAGTCTGCACAGCTTAGTGGTATTGATTGTCAGACCTATAATTTCAAACTTACCCTCTCTAGAAACTTGTCAACTTCTTTACCTCTTTTTCCAATAAGCTAATTTAAAACTCTCATTGGAGAGTAAACTTATAAGGATGAAATGAAAACCTACATTGACTTTATCATTACCAATTTTAAACCCCCAATGCCTGTAAAATATTTGCTGGGATTTCCTCTGGGCTCCAGAAAAAATATTTAGCATATTTAGAAACTAAAGAAACAATGGATTCCTCTAACTTTGATGTTGTACAAATATTGTACAATACCTGACTTAGATACCATTATTGCAAAATCTGCTTATTGTATAACATCTGTTATTATATGACATCTGGAAAATAAAAGGAGGATTCCTATTTAATTTGCTTTTATAACTATTCTATCCTGCATATGAACATATATTATTATGGCTTCTTGATATAGAACAGATTGGTCCAGCTACTCAACAATGATTGTACCATATTAAGAAATACAATTTTAACAATATCCCTGTGGGTTTGAAGGTCAGTTTGTGGCTCCAGTGAATGGGTGGGATTTTAATCAAGATGAAGCTACTGAATGGTGGGCTCTGGAAATGTAGTTGAAGATGGATTTCACGTCCTCTGTCCATGCCTTTGCAAGACTCACCAGTCTCATGTTGAGTTGATAGATTTTTTTCCCCATTTCTTCCATTTTTAGATTTTTATGCTGTAGCTTACCCTGCCCAGGAAAACTTTGTCTAGCAAATGGTCTGAAAGTAAGATTAAATTCATAAAGTCAATTTTCAAAAAAAAAAGACTGCTTTGCAAATAACTGAAACAGAAATCATGTTTCTTCAGTTATCTAGACATTGCTTTGCTAAGCCAAAGTCAGCATTCGAAATTTGTGCTTTCATTTTTATGGTGATGTCAACCAAAAACAATTGGTCAAACTTTAAGTGATTGACTTGACTTTGTTTTGAACTTCTACTAAGGCATCAGAACTGCCAGTTCCTCACTTATAATTTATTATATGGTCTCATCATAATTAACTGGCATAAAATTATAAATTATGCTTTATATAAATAACTAAAATTATGTTAAGTTGATTTCTCAAAGACTATATGTATTTACGATAACAGAAATTATGTATTAGACAAAAACCTAATGAACTGCTTAGTTGACCACATTTTTGTGTGTCTTAATTTTTTACAAAAGCTGGACTCTTTCCATGTTTACAAGGTAGTCTGGGATTACTAACAAAATAAACATGAAGTGTTCTGGACCAATGTGTCGATATGCCAGTGTGGTTTAGGTCTGATTCAAGACATAACTCACTACTTCTGAAAAAATGAAGGTACGTTTATTAAGTGACCAGGAGAAAATTCACAGTCTGTAGAATGGAAATAAGAATACATTACATTCTAGTTTATTTCCCATCTTTAAAAACAAGTCCAAGGAAGTTTAAACAGTCATTAAAATGCTTCAAGGAATGAAATATGAAAAATTGATGCAAGGACTCCTTCACGTTAGGATTTGCGATACAAATATTTTCATCTTTTAACAGGGCAAGCTGATGTGTTCCCATCTCAGTTTCAAGCTGCCTCTTTCCCTAGGAACATCAGTATTTTTTTTAAAGCACATTTACAATGCTTTCCCATCACCCTTGCTGTGTTTTTGTAGCACCTATAGCCATAACTGGCACCTGGGGGCCTGCATTGCTGGCAGTTTCCCTTACATTTCTTTGGAGTCTATTCAACTGCTGTGGTTTTACTTAGAAGTCAGTGCTTTGCATATTTGATTTCCTGAGACTGTTTGAATAGTCTTTCTCAGAAAACTGTGCCAGTCTGGCTGTGAACAGCTCTTCTCAGAGGAGAGCTGACAGTAGCCTGGTCGGGTGGGTATGCGTGGACTTGGGTTCCCAGCCATGCCCTGCTATCTTCTCTCCCTGTTCCCTGTTGTCTTGTCCCTACCCACAGCTTGCAAACCCTTCAAACAGGACAAAATCTGGACTAGTCCAGTTAGAAGAAATTAAAATACTGCCAGGGAAGTTATAAGAAGCTCACATAAAAACTATTCATATTTATTTCAGTAGCTGATGTGGAAATGATTTAAAATGATAAACAAACCCAGACTGGATAATTGAGTTCTGTAAAGTAATAATGTGTTGTGAAGACAGAGTCTCAAATTGGGATTATAGGTATGGATTTTTGGAAACAAAGGTGACCTTAAATTTCTTAAGTGCGCTTTCAAAGAAGATCATCTTGACAGTAAGGTTTTGAGATAATGGGAACAATGATGGCTTTTAATATACTTTAAATGGCATGCCATTTTGAGGTGCTAAGGTAAAGAGAAGCATTGCTTTATGAAGTGGCTCATATGAGTATAAATATGTTGGTGTGCTGAGCTGCTAGCGATCCCATGGTCTTCATCAGTATACCACTAGAGAGGGAGAAAGAAAAGGGGCAGAATTAGGACGTCAGTTATCTTAAAAAAAAAATTAAATATGCTGTCATAAGCATGCGTGGTATAAAACAGAGTGAAACAGTTTATACACGGAACCAGGATTAAACAGGGTGGGTGTCTGACTTCCCTCAGCTTTCCCAGGGCATGTTGCTATGTCCTACAGAAGTCTGATTTTCTTTTGCAGATGCTGAGAGAACTCACTGTGAATTTGGCTTTACTGCATAGTGCTTTAAGTATATGTAAATTCTAATTAAAACACCAAAATCTATTTCCAAATTTGACTCAAAGGACACTTAGAAACATGCCATGCATAGGAAAGAATGTTTATCCCATTAAGCCTACTTGTTTTAATAAAGTGTTATCAAGTGTCAAACTTCTTTACACTCTAGGAAGATAAACTGTATTAAAATAAATGAATTTTTAGAAGGCATTTATTCCTAATATATATTACTATGAAATTGGAGACATCTATTTCAGAATTTATACACACACACATATATATATATATAAAACATAAGTGAAGTCAAAATTACTGCTGCCTGTGGCTGTTCAAAAATCAGTACATGGCAAATGTATTATTTGACACACTTAGATTTTACACTGGCTTTTTTTTTTAAACCTCTATCTCTGACATTTATGTACATGGCATTTATAACCTGTGGCAAAAATTTGTCAACTCATACTTTATTACATAATTGTAAAGTCATTCATTGCTGGGCAAACATATGTTGTGGAGACACAAATTAACTTTTTAAAAATGCTTCAGTGAAGTATTATGTCTCTTTTCTTTAAATAGTGGAAAAATAAACTTCAACTTATTATAAAAATATAACCCAAAATGTATGCCAGTTTTTCTCAGGATCAAATAACTGTTCTTCTTCAATACAGTGGGCACCATGTGAGCTAAGCGCAGAGCAGAACAAGTGTCTTAGAGGACAGATACACTGTGCAGACATATTTTTTTCTCAATCTGAAAATCTTTAATGCAGAAAATGAATCTGACTTAATACCTGGAAAGATTCTCTGTATAGGCAACAACAGCTCTAGCCATTTCTGACTTTATAAAACAAGCATAATTGTTTGTTGCCTATGGTTGTTCCACAAAACATAATGTAGCAATTATAAAAACTGAAGTGTGGCCATCATTAATACCCCACTGTTGTGAAAATGGCTACATACTAGACAGAATGGATTTTCATAGTTGAGTTGAGCTATTATCACGGTTTCGCTTTAGAATTACTTTGCCACAAGCTTACTGAATAAGTGATTACTTTTGAACCAAAATAGAGAGAGATCAAAAAACCCCAAGAGTAGGGGAGTAGTGGTTTGACCCACACAGAGTGTATAACACTCTGTATAGCAACCCCAAACTCTCTAATGTTATTGAAAATTACTCTGTGTATGGCTCAAGGGTATCACTCCTCTTATTTCACATTGGAAAATAAAACCCCCTTTTATTCTGACCCTGTCTCCAGTACGTCTTTGAGAAGTAGCCTGACAGAGGAAGCTATGCCCCACCAGCAACTTCCCTCCCTTGCACAAAGTTTCTGGATACCATTGCCTGGAAGTCCACTCCAGCATCCACCAGGGCCTTGGAGATCTGAGCTGACTGCTGGAAGTGAACATTATCTGCAGGGAGAGAAAGGAAATACAAAGTAGCTAATAGCTGTTCCAGTTTTGATACCAAAGGGTGGGAAAGGCATAAGAAGAAAGGGACTGTTTGAAGTTCTAGAACTCAGCATCCCATTTAGCCCAAGACAAGTGAGTTGTGGAAAGCAACACTGTTTTATTGAAGTAAATGTAACAGTCTTGCCCCTCATGCTTTTGTTTTGTCAGTAGTGAAATTGCAAACCTGTCTGTGATACTAAAAAGTCTAATTAACTGAAACTCACCATCTGCTGTTCCATGAATAAGGAGGTACTCAACTTGTTTAAAATTTTCAGCTCGGCTCATGACTGTTGAATTCTGGAATTGGGAAAAAGAATGTCATTATTCAAAAAAGGATCTGCCATAAACTGATTTTTCACTTCAGTTTACAAAATAAAATGTTTTCAGCTGGGGCCCCCTTTGATACAAAATATAGCAAACCGATATTCAAGCAAATGCTGTCTCCATGCATGGCAGGATGCACAGCGTGCCCTGAGCCTAGGAGACAGGACTGGGAAGGAGGATGCCACGTCTTCCCTGCACATGCAGGAAGAGGGCACCTGCCACCCAGCCTGCATGCAAAACCCCTAGAGTCCCAGATTGGCTGTGTCCTATGCATTAGCACAGGGCAGAGTCTCATATTAGCAATGTATGTTCCATGGGCTTCTGCTGTAGTTCAGCCAAAAAGTGTATTACCATGGCAACCATGTGTCACATGGTGCCATACATGCTACATTTCAAAGAGCCTGTACATAGCATTTGCAACTAAACATACTCTGCAATATGTCATGTAAACTTTGGTCCACATTGCTAGGCTCTGAATGAAAAGCAAATATTACCTCTCTGGGAACAGATGTTAAAAACCGGAGCAAATGTCACATATGGGAGGGGAAAGGGTAGACAAGACCAAGAATGGCCTTAGAAAATTGGTGGGTTGGTGTCTGCCTCAGTCTATATATTGAAGGAAGTACAGCTATTGGATCAAATCGTTCCCAAATCAGCCAAGAATAGGATAAAAAACTGGGAGGTCAGCTTTTTGAGACAGAGATGTGGCCCAAGCCAGGTAGCCCTCCTAGAATGAGGGTCAGGATTCTTGGATGAAAAAGCCATTCAAAGTATAGATCTAATCATCTGCTTGTAACTGGAGAATATTTACAAAGTTGGGATGGTGGTAGAAATGTCATGAAGACACCTGAGTGCCTCTGGGAGGGTGGGAGCTGGAGTCTGCCTTGAGTTTTCTGTTCTGGGTTGTTCTGGGCAGGGGACAGGAGCCTCTCCATGGCTGGTCCTGCAGCATCTGGGTGAATCGAAGTCAACTCAGTGAGAGCCAATATTGAGAGTCAACTCAGTGAGAGCCAACACAATATAATATTGTGTTTTACGTATGTCTTTGTAGCTCGCAACAGCTTAATATTTTTGCTGGGAAGCCTGGTGGCCTGTCAGGAAGGGGATAAGGCTAAGGTCAGAGTGTGCATATTCTTGTCCCAGCTTTGGTATCCGTGAGCCAGGCAACTGGAGACATCCTGCTCTCCGGGCCTTGATTTCTGAGAAATGGGAATAAGAACCGAGTAGTCCCTTCCACAAGGCTTCACCTTCAGCGTTCGACGCTACAGTACACGAAGATATTTTGAGAGCAGGATCACAAGCACATGACTTTTATTACAGTACGTGGTTACAACTGTTCTACCTTATTATTGTTGATCTCTTTCTGTGTCTAATTTTAAATTTAATTTTATTATAAGTATGTATGAATAGGAAGAATTAAGAAACCACGTACACAGGGCTCTTTGCTGTCTATAGTTTCAGGCATCCCCTGGGGTCCTGGAACATATCCCCTGTGGATAAAGGGGGACAGCAGTGCCCCTCCTCCTTCCCCACAGAAATATGAAGTAGGAGACGTGGCAGAGCATTTCATTTATTTATTTATTTTTGGTTAAATGTAGAGGGATGCTGATATGAGAATTCTGTCACACGGTGTTTCTGAGGAAAAAAAGACATTCTGTCTGCAATTTTCAGGACAGAGTCATCCAAAATATTTCAGTTGATTGAATGTCCCAAGGGCACCCTTCCCTGATAAGCTTAGAGCAAATGTTCTCCTACCCCTGAGTAGGCTAGTTCCCACTCGTCTTGACCATATTCCATTTCTGAATGAACTTTCAGAGTAAACACTGAGGGCTCCTTATAAGAGATTCTTTTGTTTTACTTTATTTTTGGAAAACATTTTATCTGGTGAGATGTCGCGGATAAATACATCCATATATGAATCCATCCACCCATCCCAACATCACTGTTTGTCTATCTATTCATTATTTCCCTAGTCAATCAATATTTATTTGTTACATGCCTCAGTAAACAATATGATCCATAAGAAAACAAATTTTCTATATTCATTATTCTTAGCATCTAACGTAGTAGTAAATATTTGCTAATTAAATGAGTAAATGAAAGAACTCATTAAGTACTTAATATTGTCCACCACGTCTGGTCTGAGTTTCGCAGAGGTAAGAGTTATCCACTGGGGCACACAGAATAAAGTAGTCTCATTCTGAAATTTGCTGAAATATATTTTGCCCACCTTCAAGCAACGTGCCATGCCATTAGTAATAATAGCTTATTTTCACCGAGTTTTTACTCTGTCACTGTGTCAAGCACCAGGAAAGACTTATAAATACACTGTTGTATCTGACTCTCATCACATCCATGTAAAACAGGTGTTCACCAACCCTGCTTTATAGATGGAGTCCTTGAGACCCAGAAGGTGAATAACCAGGTACAATACAACAAGTGTCAGAGCAGGACAACATCTGACGGCAAAGCCCCCTGTACTTCCCGTGTTTCACCACCGTCTCTACTAAAATTCCAAGCTGCTTATGATGTGGGCTTCCAGCAAGGGAAATGTAATGTTAATTAACTGTCCCGGGATTTGGAGTACGCCATAACACATGTAATAGGGATGTTTTGGTATTCTCCCGAGACCCAGGTCTTCTGACTCTGAAATAAGAGAAAGAGAGATTTGTCTGCACAGCCCTGTGAGACTTGGGAGGCATATTTTCTGACTGTACAAGTGATACACAGCCTAAAGTGACAATAGAACTCTGAGTAATTTTCTGCCCTTCAGAGAGGAAAGGGTCAAAATCGATCTCCCTAAAAGACACTTTTGTGCAGCAAGCGTTCAGAGCTGGAGCCAGGAAAGGCTGAGGCTTGAACGCTGACAGGGAATATTACCATCCTGAATTACAGGCGCAGGTGCCCTGATTAGAGTCTTTTACGGCGATCGTCTCTGCAGCCCGTGTGACTTCCTCCCTCTGTGTTTCTCCCCAAATTAAATTTAGCGCTTTGCTCATGGAAGATAGTCAACTTTAACACCCAGACCTGACCCAAATATACAACTGTGTCACCTCATCTCACCTCCAAGAGCCTCCTGGGCCTGCCTTGCTTGGCAGCTTGAATAGCAAAAGCTGCTCCTACAACCTTCCCGAGCCATGAAGCTGAGAAATGTCATTGAAACATAGAGTAATAGTTAGGAGACATATAAATACGCAGGACAGTTAGCAAGGAATGTGATAACTACTGGAGTTTGGACCAAAACAGTTTCTGGCTGCCTTTTTTTTTTTTTTTTCTTAAATGGAGTGAATACAGGCTGAAAGAAGACAATTTTTATAAACAAGTAAAACCCTGAGCCTAAGATAAATGTTGTGATGTACACACTGTAGCTGTGATGAACTAGACATGGTGAGAAATGCAACATACTGAGAAAAAGACGAAAACTGTGATAAAAGTGTCATGATGCAAATTGTTTTACATTAACAATATTACACTACAAAGAAAGAAAGACAAATAGTTTAATGCAGCAAGAGAAAAATAAAACAAAAGCTTCCCCAGCAACTGGAAGATAAGTGTGCCATTGCAAATGCACACGTGCCCTGCTCACTGGGAGAAGGCTCCGGAGGGACCTCTCTGTGAGAGGAGACGGAGCCGGGAGGCACACACCCCCTGCAAGGCTTTCAAGCTGCATAGAACTCTTTCTTCCTCTAGAAACACGCAGCTGTGTCACCTGGCCTCTAGATCCTCTGATCATTCCCTACTAGGCTGTGCTTCCTGGCTTCACGAGTGCGACTCTTTGCCATCCGCTATATGGCTTACTTTAAGCTGTAAAGGTAACATACAAAGCCAGTGAAAGAAATGCACACATTGATTCAAGGTATGATTAATGATTAGAGAAAATTTAATGATGCTATTTTAACCCACCAAGATAGGATAATCCCCCTTTGCCTATCCATGGAAACAGAAATAAAAAAGGAAATGGATGACTAAGTTAGAAGCTGAATAGTCTATCACCAACTACTAAAAAGGAAACTCAGAGTGATAAATGGGCAAGGATGCAATGGTGGTGCAGTTGGCACTCTCCTGAGGCTAGAAACTTCCGGAGAGCCCCGCTGCCAGCGACAGTCTGGCAAAGAGAAGTGGGGAGGATCGGTCCAGTGGCAGTGCCGATTCCACAGCATCTCTGCGAGGAGCTTTTCCTTCAATCCCCAAGAAGAACCATCTGTAGCTGCTCGTTGGATCATGCTGGTTCCTCAGTTACCTTCCAACAAATAAATCTTTGTATTTTTTAAATAAAAGAGAGAGCTGATAAGAGTAGGGTAGTACTATGAGAAACAGAAGGTGTAACAATTTGGAAGCTACCCCTTGCGCCACCAGGAAGCACGCAGGCAAATTGCTTCCTGAAGATAAGAATGACGGCAGCCTCCATATTTTGCCTCAAAGCAGGCACAGGTGTCTCATTTAATCATCTCAGTAACCCTGGGAGGTGGATCTGATTGTCCCATTATCCAGATGAGGAGACTGAGGTTCAGGGATGAAGGAGCCTCCTCCAGCTCACGGTGATGGTAAGCGATGGGAACAGAATTCGAATACATGTCTGTCCATCTCCAAAGCAAATGTCCCCTTCTATCACATTCTACTGTCACTTGCCATCATTGCCAAATATTCATCACCATCTCCAGGCTCGTACAGAAAAAGCGAGTCGTCACTGGGTCTAACAGACAAAAACTCAGCACCTCCGTAAGATACTACCTTGGATTTACCGGCTGGCTCTATGAATTCTCCTGCTTGCAACCAAAGCTGCATAAATAATATTAAATCATGCCATTTCAGGAAACATCATTAATGCCACCACAGAGGCCACAGAAAATGTTTGACAAAAAAATGAATTCAAACCACTCTATCAGATGTTTTACTTGTTTACATCTATCACACAACTGTCCCCACGAGATGCCAAGGAAAGCGCTCCCATCAACCCCAGACAGGGGGCTCTACCTCAGGCCTCACCAAGCAACACTGGCTTCTTTAAAGATCACACAGCAGTCAACATTTTATCAGCACTCAACAAACAAGTGAAGGTTTGGCTTAAATCTGAAGGTCTCTCTCCCTTTGGCATATTCTGGGATAATAGAACAAATGTCAAATCAGTACAAGATGGCATATTTACAAAATTGCACCCTGTTTTGCATAACCTAACGATGCAGCAGTTCTTAAGGATTGAACATTTCAAATCTGCTAGCAGAAGACTGCCAAATCTATGACTGTTTCATACACTTGCCAAAAGCCTATCAAATTTTGAGCAAAATGCAAAATAAATCTCCTCTACAAGTTAAATCAGTCCCTTCTGTGTGTTCCAGGCTGCCCTCTTCTCTTGGCAACAAGGCCCAGGACTTGGGCTCCAGTTCTCTTGCCCTTGGTCTCGTACTTCTGCGTGTGTTCATAATCCACTCTCTCCCCAGGCTTATGTCCTGCCTTACTGGCTGCCATTTGGCCTGCTCTTCCCACAGCCCTTCTTCTGTTCTCCCCCAGTTTATTGGGCCCGCTTCACACATCCTCAGAGAACCGCTCTCCCGGCTACCCACTTGTCTCCTGTGCGGCTCGGCCTCTTCCCCTCTGCGTCCCCTGTGGAGAGCATCTGTGCTTTCCCCTGCTCTTCCCAAACCTTCCCCTAATGATGCAGGCAAGTGCCCTCTCCCTTTCCTAACCCTCAGTGTCTATGTCACATAACACTGTTGAGCCTCAGGCTCTGTGTCAGTAAGATGGAGACTGAATACTTCTCTTAGAGGGTGTGGGGCAGAATGAAGCCCGATACCCTGTGTGACGAGCTGAGAATACATGTCTGGCCACAGGGGCACTGAGTAAACAGAGGAAAAGGTGGAGGAAATAATGAAACTCTGGTTGAGAGGACTGGAAGGAAGGGGCAGCCCTCACTTCTTGACATTCCCTCGCCCCTCCTCCACATGCTCCCAGGTTACAGAATTTCTGGGGCTTCACTGTCACAGCTTGACAACCACTGGTCTTTTTAGTACATACTGGCTGCTGTGTCTTATTCAGGACCGTCTTTCATTACCCAGCCTCTTGTATTTCTGTCCAAGAATCCTGTGTCTTTGCACGGACATGGAACAAACTTAGAACATTAGAACTCTAAGCACCTGGAATGAGTGAATGGAAGTGTGCCCGAGGCTGGTACTTTTTACGGGTTTGACAAAAGGCCTGTGATTGGGCATCTGAGAGGCCGCTCCCCACAGTGTGGCTACAGTCGTCTGCTTGTCACTACTGCATGTACGCGTTGTCTCTTGGATGTCTCATTTCTTTGCTCAAATCTGTCACCATTTGTCCACTGGGAACTGAAACGCACAGCAGAAAAGATGTTTCCACAGAGCCACACTACTCATTAACTCAGATTTGTCACCTTTCCACTTTGGCAGCCCATTTAGAACTTCTGGGACCAGCTCCTTGGGATTTTAGGGAGGTGAACATCTTCTTTCCTCTTAGAGTTCCGGATGTCCCTTACAAGTGCTCTCCTGCTTTGCTGCTAGCCAGTAGGCGGGTGATTATCTCCGCACAGAGTCCTGTGGAGTCACTGCTGTGACACTGCACTGGGTCTGCGCTCTAACCCCAGCGGCCCCATTCTGTATGGCAGCTTTGACAGAAGACAGGGCACCCCCTCGGGTTGGCTGCAGCCTGTAGGTGCACACCTTAGAATATGGCGTGCAGACCAGCTTTCAGCAGGGTCAGAGCGGAGCCCCTGCACACGGTGTCCCTGCCTCTTCCATTCATGGCACAAATGGTTCCTCTAAGGGTACAGGACCTTTATTGCACAAGATGTGCTTCTCTGGATGATGTGGGTTTCTCTACCTTCTTCCAGGTCATCATCTACTAAATTCTTCTCTCATTTGAGTTTTATCACAGATTGAATTCTCCTCTAGAGCCTATAATTCTGGCTACTGTTGTATCAATTAATTCTTTAGCTCAAAAGCATGGAAAAAATGTCAAGGCACTTTGGGCACTCCTAACCTTCCGTGTACTGAAAAGAGTCACTAACTCAGACTGTGTAAATGGAACTCATTTTTAAAACATTTCTTTCTGACCCACCGAAATGCACAGGGTGGTGAAAGCCTCTGAGGAATTGTCTTCTTTGTCTTTTCAAAAAGGATGGGAGGGAGAGGAGGAGGGAGGGTGGTAGGGACTGAGAGAGAGAGGAAAAACAACCTGGGAGAAAGAAGTAAAAAGATGGGGTCCAGAGGGGCAGCTGGGGCCTTGGAGGAAAAATAGAATCTTTGAATGTATTCTTGCCAGAGACAAAAGCACAGGCTCATTTAAAAAACAAAGGAGGGCAGCTTTATTCTAAAGCCTGCTGTGCACCAAAAATAGGCACTTAGATTCAGTTCCCCACACAGATTCAGTTCTCCACGTTTCGGAGGAAGCAACTTACCAAGGTGGAGACAATTCAGTAAAATGCCTTCGCCTCACTTTCATCCTGCCCACCTTAACTAGCACCCTCCCAGACAATTCCTCTGAGTAACACATTGGGAACCTTTAGCTCCCCGGTACTGGCAGTTTTAATGTGTCCATTGCCAGCAATGAATTTCGTGCCAAGAAAACCCGACTCCTGGCGTGGAAGGATTAAACAGTCCTCGGGTGCCATCTGTGCAGCGAAGTGAAAGAGTGACTTTGTGCACCCAGTGTGCCTGTGTTGCCATTGGCAGGAGGAAGTGACTTCTATTTACATGACTACCTCATGCAGCGAACACCTAAGGGGAGAGATGAAAGCGACCACCTCAGTGGTGGGGCAGCACTGGAGAAGACGGGGTCCGTGTGGGAAAGCAGAGGATGAGATGGTCTGGGCGAAGGCGCAGGTTGAAACGACAGATGAAAACCAATTACCCCGTACGACTACAGAGGGAGAAGAAGAAATACCCTGTTGACTTCTTTGAGGAAGCACATGTCAGGGTTTAGACTTGACCCTGGGCTTCTGAGAAAGTTCAGAAGACTTTTTAGAACGGGCTTCCTTGTGACTCATCGGCCACCCTGTTCCAGAGTCAGGGATTAGAATTTCTGAGAAAGCCCATTGCCAACCCAATTGAAGCGTTCTGTTGGGTTACTAACAAGAACATCCAGGCTGTACAATGACAGCAACTCCTACAACAACGTGTCCCTTCAGAAAGTTTGGAAGTTAAATTACGAAAGGTTTTAGGTCTATACCTCATACGAGGAAATCCAAGGAATAAAGTGTTGAGGAAAGCCTTGCAAGGCAAGACTAGTACAGGGAGGAAAGTCCGACGCTAGATAACAGTTAGGATAGAATAAAATGAGGAGCAAGAGACACAGGGATAATACGGCTGTGGAGACGGGTGCCCTTGCGGAGGGAGGGCTGGGCAGGGTTCTTCCCAGGCAGAGTCGGAGGGGAAACGACTCTCCAGGCAACAGAGGCCAAAGACACCACGTGGACAGCTACAGGGACATTCAGAGAACAGAGAGCACTCCAGGCAAACAGCCATTGTCAGATGGGTGCTGAGTACCTGGCTACCGAGCGAAAACAGGACCTAACTGAGCACACAGGAAAGGACAGTGACGTGTGGTGGACAGAGGCTCGTCTCCACGGGGCTGTGGGAAGACGAGCTTCAGGGAGACCGATTGGACTATTGTTATAAAAGGAGATGGGTCGTGTGCAGTGGCCATGCAGTTATGAATAGAACCCGGGTGTCTACAGCAGCTGTGGGACTTGGAGGAGAAAGTGGGGATCATCAAGTCAACATATCAGATGGGACCGTCAGCGGACATGGGAACAACCTGATCACAGGACTGTGCTGTAGAGGAAGAGAACTGTATCTGCCTTCGCATATTGTTACTCTTCTATCAAGACTGAAAACCAGAACTGAAAACACACTGCAGGCACTAAGGCAAACACCTTACCTCCACCAGCCCCCCCCCCACACACACACACACATCCCTTGCTAATTAAGCAAAAAGTATCAGGTAAAACCCTAGAAAACTGAAGAGTTTTACTAGGTTTTGATCAGACGGCTCCAGAATCCATAGTAATAATGATGACATCTTACAACAATGCACAAATCTTGCTTAGATCAATGTATGAATACGAAGTCATGACACAGAAGAGAAAAAATCACGTTCTGAAATTATTCTTGCTGTTTTTGTTTCTTGTGAATTCGCTGTCCCGGGAAAATGTTGAAAAATCCTTTGGAGAATATAAACATCAAAGATGATTTACCTTGTGGGCTGTAAGTCGCAGGGTTTTCGTTTGTTTGCTTGTTTAAGTAACGTGACAAATGGAAATCAGGAAAGTTTGGGAAGGATCAAAGTGCTAGCATAGTCCCAGTACTTATGCCAGCATTTGTGGCTGCATCACTGTGGCACCAAAGAGAATACTCTGGCTTTGCCATGGCCCCCATACTAGCACGTGGGGGCTGTCAATGATAGTTGCACCCACACCCTATTTTAAATACTATAGCCCATCTGGAGAAACCTGCCCACTGGTTCTCCCATCAGGCAACCAGCTTGCTGGATGCTGTTCAGTAACTTGAGTTCAGGGCTTTTCAGGGAACTGCCCAACTATACCTCCCCTTACCTACTTTACTCAAATCTCGCACGAAAAAACTCTGTAAATTTGCCTATAGGTAAGAAAGTCATAGGCTTGTACATTAATCTTACTTATGATAATATCATAAGAAATTTGAATATATAGCTAAAGGTTGACAGAGTCTTCTGGGCTCTAAAGGAATATGTTGAATTTGACGTTTTCTAAACCAAAATTTTTATAATTAAAGTAATTATCTGATGTTGCTTTGTATTTCCAAATGAATGCATATTGTGACCTATATAGCATACGATAAAGACTGTAATTATGCAGAATATAGTAGGGGAAGCTATTGGAGTATCTCTAAACCACCTGTGTTATTTCTTTTTAACAAGAATTTTGTTGGAAATAAAAAAATATATTTTCTTGAATAGATACACTTAAAAAGGTTCTTAATCCATTTATGAATAGGTTATAAAATGGAAATAGTTCCTCATCTCTTACCCTGTAATGGCCAAGGTTGTCTTCTGGCGTTGGGAGACCCATGTAACGTTCTGTATACACTGAATCTGTCATGGAAAAAAGAAAAAAGCCTAATTCATACAATTATCAACTTTTCCTCCTCTTGTTGGCTACTTTGGATGTTTTCGTATGTTTTCACTTATGTATAGAAACATAGTGTTACCCTTAGAAGTGTCTCTTACAGATCATTTTTATTTGGCTTGCTAATGTAGTCAGAGATGCTGACTCCCAGAATCCTACTCAGACTCATCCCTTTCCATACTCAGCCCTAAGCCATTCTCACTTTGCCCTCATGGTGGAGGCAAAGGAAGATCAATTAGATGATCTACAATCCAGCCAATAATCCACCTGCAGAAAAGTCAAACATGAAGAGCTAAGAGGTAAGGAGTCTTTACATTATTGCGTGACCTACTCAAAAGAATTTTAAGTAGGAAGTCACCTAGTGCCTCAATTGTCTTAATTTTTTTTGGCATGACAGAGGTATACGCCCTAGCTTATAATAAACTATTTCCTTTTGGAAAGCCGTAATAATGTTCACTTACATGTACTAGTTGCTTACTTAAGTCATAGTTTATTGTTTTGGCAGGTTGGGATTCACTACAATGAACAGAAAGAATTCAGTTATCATTTATTTGCTGTATGTCCCCATATTTGCTCAGCTACTCCATCATAATAATGCAAGTTAAACATTTGTTTTCTCTCACTTTGCAGAGAGGCTTCACTTTTTGTGTTATAACAGTTGAGCACTGTGGAACAGATTACATTAATATCGGTCTGTTGAAATGACATAAGCTCTTTTATCTATAAATATGGTGGAAAAAAACAGGTTGCATAATTGGTTTGGTTATTTTAGATAGTTAAACATATTTTTACCCAATTAAAAAAATTAAATCAGACACTGTATATATATGCCCTAGATTATCAGTGAGAAAATTTATTGTGGCCAAATTCCAATATAACTTAAGAATTCTGACATAACTGTTTTGAAAGCTGCCCCCTTAAGTGACCAGATTACTGTAAATAAATATAAGAACATTACATTGCCATTGTCCTCTATGGGTGAATGGTTTGAATTTCACTTTTATTGTACAAGTGTTTCAACATTGATTTCATGAATTCTATAAACAAATATATTATCTAAATTCAACATCCTAATGCTTTTTGAATGACTAGTGTGAAAAACTTGAAACTACACTGAGGAATGTTACTCCACATGTATTCTTTATGCTATTTCTATGACAATCAAAATATTTTCCTCCAAAATGAGTAACAGTGTTATTTTATTCTTTTGATTAAAATGAATATAGACTATATGTAATTTTATATATTTAGAGGATACTAATATAAAAATGTAATATTTAAAGAATACTTAAAATGTAAGATAAAATATGTGATCTTCACAATCTGCTCATACTTTTTAAACTTAAATATTATTATAATAAGTTAGGTGGTTTATCAAAAATAAACATTTGATGGGGGAGGGGAAATGGCAAATAAAAGCAAAGTAAATTTTTCCCCAGGTAGCTTCAGACTTCAATTTTGGTTGCCTTAGAACACATTGCCCCTTTCTTATTTATGCTAACCAGGTTTTACATGGATAAGATCTAAAATTTTTTAAATAACATTTAAAAAAATTTATCTGCCAGTTATATAATGCAGTTGTAAACTTTCAGAAATATGTCTTGAAATATCATTCTGTGTCCCTTTTGTCCTATCTTTGAGTGAAATGGTTTAAATTTACACACATATAGGACCTGCAGAAAACTCCAGTGTATTAGGTTGATCAATGTGCACATTTAATGACGTTCTCTTATCATTATGCATATATTTTTATATTTTTAAACTCATGATTGTTTCTATTATTTTATTGACCACCAGAGGTCTCCAAAAACAAGTCATCCAACAAAATAAATATTAAACAGAAAAATATATGAAAACAAATCCATTGTGTATAGATTAAATTGTAACTCTGTCCTGTCACTTTTTTTTCTGACAGGTAACAATGAATTTTTTTAGATTGACTTCTCTTGATTGGGAGATACTTTAAAAGAGGGTTTGGCACGGGATTAGTACTACCATCCATCATGCTATAGAATATATCACGTGCTTATTCACCATCGCTGACTCTATTCATACACTACGCAGAAGACTTGAGATGGGACAGAACAGGTGCAGGAAAATCATTCCTCTCCTTTCTACTCCTGACTCTTCTCTCCTACCTGTCCATCCACTGCTTACTCCTTCCCCTTTTGGGATTATAATCTTAGAGGTATGTGATGCTTTATATTCTCTCCACAGTGAACAGCATATACTAGAATAGCTGTCACCCCCTTACAGAGAGTGAAAGAAAAAAAAAATCCCTCGCAATTCCACTGTCCCTACTCTCCTCTCTCCACCCAAAGCCCTACTTATATCTGACATTTAACTAAAGGGAAAGAAACATACATTTCTTTTATTCTGCTAATATGGGAAGCCTTCACATCAAAGTAAAGAAAGGAAGGATGTATCTGCAGAAACGTAGCATTGGGGCTGTTTTGAAATTTGGAAAACAGAATTTGTAGATAAGAAACTAAACATGTGATAAAATATAACACTGCCTAGCCTTGCACAACAGCAGAATAAATGAGATCGTCTTATTATAGGTATCCAAAAAGAACCTCTGCGATGAATCAGCCTATTATTCACTGTAGAAACACTGAAACTCAGAAAGGAATGGTTTTGTTACTAGCATTTTTAAGGTCAACACTCTGTATCACTTCGTACCTGACAGCAATTACGTACCATAGTATTCCCACCGGGACACAGGCGCCACAGCTATTCCACACTTGAACACACCACTTCCCGATCCCAGGACCATTGAGGTTACGTACCCTCCATATGACTAAGGAATGGAAACAGTTATTTTTATGGAGGTAAAAGAATAAGGACATATGGTAAGCGAGTCGCAGTTTCCACATTTCTCACATCTTTATATACTGTGCCTCTTTAGAGATAGAAAGCATGGTATAGGAGGCTTAAATTGGCCTTAATTGGACAGTATCTGAAGACTACACTTTCAGAGGCCCGATCCCTTTTCTCAGTAAAATGTAAGGGGGAAAATGTGGAAAACTTGCTGACCCTAGTCACTGGGTAGAACTAATTAAAGAAAAAAACAGAAAATAATAAACACAAAAATCTTTTCTGGCTGACTCATGAAAACAAGTCTCTCCCCCCACCTTTTCCTCTTTCTCTCCCTCCCTCTTTCCTTCCTCCACTCTTGCTCTCCTTCCTCCCCAACCTGCCTTATCATAATAAACAAAGGTTTAAGCCTGGCTCAGTGGAGACCACAGAGGGTTATTACCCAGACAACTAGGAGCCCATGGACGTGACTTTCACCTTCAAATATGTATATACAGAACCTAAATTAACCTGCGGGTGTTACAGTCACAAAGGGATCGCTCCAGATTCATCAGGCAAACTACTCACCCAGCCCCAAATTGCAATTCGTTTGTTGTCCACAAATCCCATATTTGAAAATTGTCTAAAACACATCGAAGTCCACAAATCAGTATTGCACTGTGTATAGAAAACTAAGATACACGTACTGCACAAATGCGAAACCCAGCCTTTTGTTCTTTATTTCATTCTGTTAGAAACTGACAGGAATTACTGCCAGCAGTCAAATAAACACCTGAAATAAATATCTATCATTTTAACTTAAGATCTAGATGAAAAAGGTTTACTTTTGCCCATAATAATTGTGTGTGTGTGTGTGTGTGTGTGTGTGTGTGTGTGTGTACGATTCACAGAAAACAAATGCTGGCAGTTTTTTTCACAGCTTTATATAAAAATTTGCAGCCCAGATGCACTTTTCTTTACATAATTGAATTCAGATCTCTCCAGATGTTTTTCAGTTTGAGAGAGTTTGCCCCTGCAATGGTGAAAGATAAGGATATAAAGAATATCTGAGTAGGGCTTAGAAATGTTTCTGGGCCCCCTACCTGAGAACTTAAACACTACTCTCTAAATAAATCCCTTCTTATGTTGAGTGTTGATTAGTTAGCTCAGCATCACTAAATAGAAAGCAATTTTTTCATGATGGATTAAGAAATCTTTGCCCCTAAACTGTGTTTTAGAATTGGAATCGGGTATAGAAATGAGAAAAATATTTTATGTATTTATTTCCTAACTTAGCCTTATATCAAAAGGGAATTTTTTTTACTAAAACAAAAATCTAGCAAATGAGACCTTTTGGGGGGGCGGTTAGGGAGCTGTTGTGTTGACCTACATGTGACTTTGAGAGTCTTTGTGTTTTTGATTGATGAGTATTGGCCTAGGCTGTTCTGAGTTAAAAGTACTAGAAAAAATTAAAAATACAGTAGTTTTCAACTTATTATCTTTTCCATGTAAACTTTTTAAAATTGAAGAATGCACACAAACAGAAATGTGCCTACAATTATTAGTATAAATGCAATGCAACAACAGTACAACTTTCACAAAGTGAACATATCCTTGAAACAACAATCTGTATGTACCATCACGATCTTCCAGGCCATTTGCCCCTTGGTAAAGGGACAAAACAAAATGTTTTCTCTTAAATGATTCCATAAAAATCTCACCCAAATTTATGCCTGGTTTTGATCCTTCTATAAAACACAGAAGATGTACACTTTTGTGTCTGGCTTCTTTCATTCAATAGCATTTTTGTAAGATTCATCCAGTTGCTGTGCCTAGTTCTTTTTAGGTTTGAAATAGTGTTCGTTCCATTATATAATTGCACTACATCTCATAACTTTTTAAATCAGGTTTGTATGTTGTGGGTACTCAATTCTGTAATTTTAGGGCTTTCTTTGGTCAGATTTGGGAGGCCTTGGAAACTATGCCCTTTCTCATATGACAAGTCTGGATACAGAAAAATTTTATGTTATTTTATTTTATTTCAGTCTACTGCAGGAAAAATTTATTTTAAAAATATCAAATCTTCACTCTGGAATAAATTTATCCTCTAATCTAAATCTCTGTCTTTTAATTGTTAAGGAAAATAGCTTAATCATTTACTTTGGTATAGGAGAATTTCATCTACTCAAGGACAATTAACAAATTGTCTCCTCTTTAGAGCTCTCTCTTTCTCTCTCACTCTCACTCTTTCCTTTTTTTTTTTCCTTTGTATTTCTTTCTACTTAATAATTCAAGTATCTTTCTGCTTTTTCTCATCTATGGCTTCACAACATTATTTTAAACCACCCCACCATCCCCACTATCATGGTTCTCCAGATACCTGTGAAGTTGATTATAGAAACTCAAAGTTAAGTTTCCCACTTGCCAATTAAAATTAATAGAATGTAAGCTTCAGAATGAGACTGGATTCTAATTCTGATTCACCTTGGCAAATTACCTAACCTAAAAGCCTACATTTCCATACCTGAAATATGGGGTAAGAACACCCATATCACAGGGTTTCAACAACAGCTGCAGGTAAAACACATCCCTACTACATGCACATTAGAGGGTAACTTTTATTCACAATTAAAATCTCTCTTAAGCTAGAACACATCTCATCTATTTAAGTCCCATAAGTGGAGGGCCTTTAGGAGATGTGATTCATACTTAACGAAGCCCTTATAAGTGAGACAATTTCCCCAAAATAGAAGAGTCACCCCTCCTCATCCAGGCTGTAGGAGTCATTGGAAGGACCCCATAGCTGTCACCCCCCTACAATGTAAATGTATACTGAACTCCCCTGCTTATCCTTGACCATAAAGGATGGGCTTGCTTGTTTTATCAGATGTTTATTAAGAGTACATTTGTCCATTTTTTTTGATGAATTTCAAGTCTCTGTTCTTAAGAGATTGTAACACATACGCCAACTTTCTTTATAGAGTCACATACACAGAGGAATTTAGGAAATGCACTTTTTTGAACTTCATATAAATCTATAATGTCATATATTTTTATCTAAATATAAGATTTGCTCTAAAAACCTACCACAAATGTGTGAGATTACAAATTCATCCCAGGACATTTTATATTCTTTTTTACACTTTATGACTTCAAAATATAAATTGAGAGGGAAAGAAAATCAGATGACCTTTGAATTCATCTCCTAGTCACTCACCTGGCTGCTTCAATTTGATCTTCAACTTCAAATGTTCCCAGTCTTCTGTTGATTGCGTGCATGATCTTATCTCCTTGGTAACCACTTCCTCTGCCGTCAAAGCTAGCTACTATAATGTTTTCTGTGCTCGCAAGGTAAGTAGCCCAGTTGAGCCTGAAGATAGCATCTGCTTTTTGACTACAGGGGCCTGCATATCTATGAAGAAAATCCCAAACTATTAGCTTTTATGGTTTTCTTGAATCAAGTGAAGAGAAGAATGCTTGCATTTTTCTTCCCTGAGGACAAGAAGTGTGCATCTTTCCTGATCGTGAGCCTGAAATTGTGCCAGCCACTGCTGTGTACAGCGATGGGTCCTTAATACAACTACAGTGGCTGGCTGTTTTCTTCAAAGATGTGCCTGAGTTTTATCTTTGAAGATTTGCTATCAGACATAGACTTCACAGGTCAACATTTTCATAGTATTCTGTAATCTTGGAAATCTAAGAAATAATTTTTCTAGTAGTTGGGATAGGGTAGTTGTGTTGTGAAAAAATAATGACAATAACAATAAATGCAGCTTTGAATGTATCTTTCCTTCTCTGCTTGCAAACACTCTAGACTCCAAGTTTATTTCCTAGGTTGTAACCCTTTCAAGGACTTTCCTGCATCATGTGCTTTGTATGCCCCACAGGACCTACTACGGTGTTGCTTACACTGAGACTCCAAAGTCACTTGGAATGGACCAAAGTATGAATTAACCCTATTGCTTAAAACATCAAAGGTGAAAGAAATAGATTGTATTGGAAAATAGATACGTTGTTTGTCATTCTACTTACTAACAAGTTAAACTGCCCTGTATCTTCAATCTTCACAGTTTACACTCTACACATAGCTGTGTGTGCAATCTCCACCAAGCCCTTTCATTTCTTTCATTTATTTATTTTTTTTCATTGCGTTTCATTTAAGTATGTTACCTTTGCAAGAGCCACAGGACTTTTTGGCATAGACCTTCTCCAATAACTATTCCTTCCCCAGCCTATTTCTCTGATTCATCAGCTCACTGTCCCCCACATAATTGGATGAGTCCTGATCACATGCCTTTGCTAATGTTTTCCTCTTTCTTCTTAGGGCAGTCAAAAGAACTTTAGTTCTAAAAAAACCTTATATGGTTTTAATTTTAAACTAAATACTGTAACATTCTAACTGAAGCAGGAGAATGGGTTCATGCATTTTAGGGGCACGTAAACATTTTTTAACAACGTGAAATGCCTTTGGCCTTTCAATGATATTTAATTTGGTAGATTAAGAACTTATCTTAACATTAGGTATGTATGAAGTGACCTAACTCCAAGATTAAGCGAGATTTTTTACAAATAGAAAACAAAGATTTAGACATTAAAAAAGAGAGAGAGAAATTACTATACAGGTGCTCAATTTACCTTTTTTTTTTTTTAACCTGTCCTAATGAAGGAGGGAGAGTATAATTAATACTTACTGGGGAGTCAAAGAATATAAAAATATCACTCTTTTCTAAAGCATGATTTTTTTAGTATTAGAGCTAAAGCCTGAAACAAATTAGTGTCAATAACAAATTTGACTGTATTACGTCAAAATTAGGCTAAATGAAATAAAATATCACATCTGGAAGTTTAAAATATCTGTCTTTCCTTTTCTTTGTGATTTTTGTTTAGTTGTCACGGAACTTTGAATATAAGGGAACAAAATTGTGTCTGATACTAATGTCTGTGCCCATCTCCCCTCCTTTCCTTTTTGCCAGTAATAACAGAAAAATTATGTTCTTGAGCTTCAGTTTCTCTTCCATGTAATGGGCCAATAGAAGTCACCATATGGGTTTGTTGTGTGAAAAAAATAAGGCAAATTATACTAAGCACCTGGCACATGGCAGGCACCCAGCACGTCAGTTGCTTTGTTTTGTTTTTAATAAAGGAAATGATGCAAGCTATAACAGGAAGAGTATGACACTGTGGTATTATGGGTAAAACCAGGGTCATTTTAGAAGGATTAAGGTATAGTGCATTCCTAATAATTATCAAAAATATTTTATAAAGTTGCCATATTTATAATTCACATGAGTTTACATTTACTGTTCAAAGACTTGTGATTTCAGAACTTTCTCTAAGCCTTGAAGAAGTTTGGATTATAATGAACACTCTCCTCTATCATATCTCCTGTTCACCAAAAAGGGGGACAGACAATACCAGGCAACAATATTCCAGGAACTAAAGGAAGAGAAACTTGAGATAACCAATGATAGGTGAGGTAGGGAACTATGGCAACTGTTAAAATCCACCTTTTGCTTGTTAAAATGTCCAGGAGGTGAGTTATGGATGAAAATGGGGATTTCCAAATTCCTTTGACATTCCCTTGGAGTTCAAAGAAACAAACGAACAAAAAAATCCATATGCCATTATGACAGAAGAGGAGCATCTACATACTCCATTAAGATGCGAGCAAACACAGATTGGGGTTTATGATTATAAAATGGAAAGAGGAAATAGTAGTGATGCAGGAAGAGAGCTTGCATTTTGGCCCTATTTTTCGATCTGCTGCAATGGTCAGAAAATATGACTGACACTTCAAAATTGCTCCCTCGACTTGAATACTTACACATCCAAAAGTAGAGGGTATTTCTTAGACTTATCAAAATGAGGAGGCAAGATCATCTGATACCAAAATTCTAAACAAACAGAAAAATTAATTAGTGAGTTACGAACAATTATTAGCATAAGATTTTGTTCCTTATCTCCATCAGCCGATAAGTCATGTCTAGAGTTTAACAACATGTTAAATTAGAATAGAAAAAAAAAATGAACTGCTTGAATTCAGCATATTTTTAAAATATAAAAATGTTTTTCTTTGAGGTTGAAATACTAGTTAATGTTAAAACAATAAAGTTATTTCTAATGATGTCTCTATTAAATACATTGGTGTCTTGTTAAAAAAAAAGTGCATCTTAGAATTTCTAATGTTTTGTTTTTATGATTCTGTTCTTTGGCATCTAATCTACTTATCTAGTTTGTTTATGGCTTATGTTCTAAGTTTTCCTCCAAAATGTTTTCCTCTTCTCGAATTTCCTTGAAGCTGTTTAGGATTTAGTTGGCCCCAACGCTATTTTAAAATTCTGATTTAATAACATTTTTGTAATTCTTATTGCCATCCCAGACCGCAAAGCTGAGTTCCCATTTTCAGCTCTGTTTCACAGAGTGAAACCGGGTTTATATGGAGCAAACTGTTGCGTACACTCTGTGTGATCTCCCACGGATCTGTTTAACTCTCCATGCTTGATTTAACATCAGTTTAATAAAATTTGTCTCTAAATAATGAGTCAGTTTCCTCTGCTGCTAAATGAAGGAGGAATTATACTAATAAATATTAAAAAATGATTTCCCACAATGTAATAAGATTATTTTCAAATATAGTAGATTTAAAGTAAAGGGGAAAAAAACCTTTTCTTTAGAGCTATTTCTTACTAGAATCTAATCTTCCTTTTTGTTTTTTGTTTGTTACAATTATTTTACTTAAAGAGAAAAGAAAGGTTTAGGAGTAAAATGCATAGACAGATTTCTCTTCAATTTATATTTTGCTGATTATTTTTATGTCTTCTGATTAAATGTGCTTATAAGAACAAACATTTGTCTCTATTATAATTTTAACAGAATGACAAATATCAGTTGACCATGATATTTTTAATGACCATGCCTAGCCCAGCTTTTGATTTCTGCTTTGTTTGACTCGGCACTGGTTGACAGAAGGCATTTTAGTTCCACTGTTTGAAGATGTACACGCTTTTCTTTGGAGTCTCTTTCTCCTCTCATAGCCTTACCTTCCCTTCTCCCTCCTCCCTGGCTCCCTTCGTTGCCTCCTTTCTGCAGTTCGAATGGTCATAACCAATGGGACATCCGTTCCTCCCTCTATCAAGTTATCCATCTCATTCTGTGGCTTCCCTGACCCTGAAGCCTTCAGAGCTCCCCACTGTTCACCAACTGACGTAGATGTCACATCTCAGTATTCAACGGCCGCTGTACCAGGCTTTCAGTGTTAACTCTGGACAACACTAAGCTCTTGCCAGTCAACAGTGGCTCAAGGGCCAGCGCACTGGCATCACCTAAAAGGTCACTGCAAACTTGGAATCCAGGACCCACCCTGACCTGGTGGGTCAGAATGTGTTAACAAGGTTCTAGGGACTCATGTGCACATTTCGTTTGAGTGGCACTGCTGTTCCTCAGAAGGACCTTACTCTTCCAGTGCTTTTCCTGACATTTAAAATTAGATGCATTGAATATTTTCTATTCTCCTAAATTAAAAAAAAAAATCTGAAATAAATAAATCCTAATGACTTCCTCCTTCCCCCATAAGCTGTTATCCCTTAGTGGAAAAAATAAGAAAGAAAGAAAGAAGATTTTTTAGTTGAAGAAACTCATCGTTCTTAGTGGTCTCTGTATATAGTCCATGATTAGACTACCAGGCCAGGGACTAGGCTAACTATGAGAAGAGAGGAAGGTTAGGAAAAATTCAAGTTTTCTATCCAGAGACTGATAGTAATTTATGGCAAATGCTAATTTTCTTTAATACAATCACCTGAGATAATTTTCGTCTTTGGGGGTAAGAGAAAAAAAAAATTAGGAAATCATTAAGTTAAATACACAATTAGTACTTACTCGTACAATAACACAGTTAATAATGAGATAAAACTGAACAAGCAATAGTGTATTTTCTCCAAATACCTTTCCTCTTGACAGAATAAATTTTACATAGGATGGTACTGTATTTTAAGACAAAGAGATGTAAGACTAGTAGCTCTTGTGACAGAATATTTCATAGAAAAGTAGCCTTCTAAATTAGATTTATATATAATACAAAATGCCTATTTTCAGATCAAATTATCATATTTAGTCATATTTTATTAGCATTTGCATGAAAAGTACTGTTCTGAGAGGAATTTAACTTACTTGTTTCATTTAAAATAATAAAGTCCAGTTTTTTTGAGGGCATCTGAATATTCTGCAGCATTTTATCCAGAGCTGAATTATCTTCCAGGACTCTCAGCTCTAAACAAATATAGGAGACAGCAGTCATTCATTACAATGTGATGAATTTGGATTCTGCAATGCAATAATGAGCAAACACAAAATTCACTGATGGGATTATATGTATACTTCAGGAGCTCAGCCTCATATTTGAGACACTTCAAGACGTTCTGAAGCCAAGGGAAATCGCAGGGTGCTAGGACTTGTTGATCTATTCCCATGCCCCTTCCTAAAAGCAAATAAAGGGGAAACTATGAGAAAATACCTTTATCATTTGAACTGCTATGCAGAGTATAGAGGGGCAGACCAGGACCTGTTAACATAAACAGGAAAAAATATGTTTTAGACAGTATTTTCTTAAAAACAGTATATATATATATGTTTGCAAAAATGTCATTTGTTACCATGTAACTTTGATCGAAGACATAGTTAATATCATTATAGGTATTATAGATATTAAAGAACTTATTATAGATAAGAACTTTAAGAAATTTTAGCTGTTTTTGATTTTTTTTTCCTTAAATAATTACCATCGGAGTGTAAGAATATTACTAGAAAAATACCGGGCTTAGTGGAATGAAGTGGGGAATGAACCTCTGCCCTGCCAGGCGCCTTGGGCCTTCTCATCTCTGACCCTAGTTCCCTCATCAGAGAGGTGAGTGATGGCTGTAGCTGCCATCCTTTCCCCACTCTAAATCTGTGATCCCTGACGACCACACAGGCTCTCGGGCCCTGCCCTCTGCAGAGGGGCAGCCCTGGAGCCAGCCTCGGGGAGGGGCGGGTTTCCCTGCCGCTCAGCTCCGGAGTCCCTGAGCCAGGCACACATCTGCACGGTGCCTGACTTGGACGAGCCTTCCCTTCTGGCATGCAAAGTGTTTTTCTCACAAGCCCATATCGTCACTATTTATCCCAACTGTGGTAGTTGCAGAGTGGAAGGTAATGTATAGAAAAGCTATTTTGTGAGCAATTTAATTTTGATACATTTGGATGATAATATTAATTTTTACACTTGACTGGAACCACAGTGCAGGCACTCCGCAGACCTGGGTTTGAATCCTGGCTTACTCGCTGTAAGACTTAGAACAACATATCTATGCTGCAATTTCCTCACACAAAAACATGTGGATAATAATATCTATTTTATAGAGCTTTCTTAAAGATTAAACAAGATCATGAATATAAAGCTTTTTGCACTTGCCTAAAAAACAACGACTAAAAACAGCCATAGTAAAGCGCTAGAAAAAAACATAATATAATAAAGAAGGAAGATTCAGATCGCTGGTTTGAAAACCTTTTTTTTTTCTTTTGCTACTGGCAGTTCTTTTTAGAATATCTAGATTCTTTCTCTCATTTTGAGAAGTAACTTAGCACAGTGTTTCAAGGGGAAGGCGGGGGGAGGCAGAGCCCTGCGCTTGGATCCTCCTGCCCTGTAACTCGCTGTACCACCTGCACAGGTCACTCTGCCTCTCCTTGTCCAGGTTTCTTCATTTCTGATACACAATAGGAACAAAAAACAGAGCAGTGAGCATGTGGGTGACAGGCACTAGCCACATACATTGTCTCATTTAAAGGGGCAAGTGCATAAAATAATAATTTAAAACTCTGTAATCTGTGTGTATTTAAGGATGAAATGCTTCTGTTATGCATAAGCTCCGTTATACACAGGTGTGTGTGTGTGTGTGTGTTCAGTCTAAAGTAAGCGATGCAAGGCTTTCTTTTAGGAGGGGAAGAAAAGGTAGTTTAAACTCACCACTTAAATGTGAGCATAAAGAAGGGGACTTAGGTGATTTCAAGAGCTCCTTAAGTTCAAAAGGGAAGGAGGGCGCTCCTTCAGACAGACCCTTGAGTCACAGGGATGACTGGCCTCCTCCCAGGCAGCTGAGACTTACCCGAACATCTCAGCTGATAATACTTGGCCTCCTTACTGAAGGACACAGAATAGTACTGACACCTTTCTACATCCAGCTCACAACTAAGGCATGTCACTTTCGTGGAGTCGTTAAGTTGGAGTCTGTAAAACCAACAGGGGAAATTTAGTGCTTGATGAAAGGCTACATGAAAAGAAGGAACCGAATAATGCCATATTCTAGTCAAAGGCAGCAGAATGCCAAAGCAATCCTCAAAATGCTTTCTTTTAATCTGAAATAAATAAGTGAATTTCCAAACCTCGCATTGCCAGGAAATATCACAAAACCTCTAATCAAGCCATTCTCTTTTGTTGGCATGCAGATTGATTTATGAAGGATTAAAAGTGCTCAAGAGCAATTCCAGTTTAATATTAGTTAGGACAAGAAAAAAAGAAATTGTTTTATCAGCTAAAAAGACTTATGTCAACCACATGACAGAACGCTTACTTATAAAGATTTCTTCCTCCCGGCATTCCTTTATATTCATTACTAATGTAGTATCTAGGAAGAAAACACATGAAATATACATTATGTTTTATTTAAAAAGTCAGATACCTGCCACTGAACTCCACCACGAAGCCCAGAGTGCACACAGAACATGGTCCTCTGTCCCTGCTCCCCGGCCCCTTACCCCCTAGAACCCATTTTTCTCCATCATCTCTACATAGAAGAGATTTTCTGTACAGAAGTTAAACATTTTCTTCGTACATTTACAGACTAAAATATATGAAGCCAGAGAGTTCTGCTTAATTAAAGTGACAAGTAAAAACTCGAAAGAACCTTTGGTAAGAAAAATATAACTGGACAACCAGCCGGCAATTCAGATCCCATTTATCAATCCTGTTTTCCGTGTTTCCTGTCTCGTAACATAAGCTACCAGATGGCATGAGGCCCATCTTTCTGAGAGCAGCAGAGCCACTTCTAAAGAGGGTCTTCCAAAACTACTTTGGGCAGTGGCAAAATTCTTCTGTGGTGAGACCAATACAGGATCATAAAAATGTCTCAGATTCTAAACAAAACTAACACTGTAACTTTGATGGCAATTAACAGCCTCTCAAAGCTTTCCATTTTCCAAAGAGTAAGGCTGAGACCTGGACAGATAAATAGCCTTTCCAAGTCTTTCAAAAAATCCGTGCCAGCTGAAATTTTACAAAATGCCCGACTGCTAGTTCAGTGTTCCACGACATTCAAGTAAAAGAGGCTTCAGTTCTTGTAATGGGAAGCAGGTAAGAGCAAGAAGTACTGCTGCTTGGTGGCATGGTATCAAATCTGCTAAGCATATGTGAAAATCATTAAGGCTTCCGTATGTTAAAAAGAAAAAAGTATTGAACACATTCCAAAGACACTACTCTTTATTTGTAGGAGATTTTTTCCCTACTTCTGGGCAAAGAGGGCATGATTACGACAAGCAGGTTTATATCCCTCGGATATTAACATACTCACAGATAATCGCTGGTGAGCGCTTCTATCCCAATGACTTCCCAAGCGCCTTTTGTAATAAATGTGCATTTCTGATGGGGTTTTTAAAAGAGGACTTATTAGACTTTCCTTCTAACCAAAGTGAAGTGGAACATTAAATCACTTATATCAGAAATTCAACGCTCTCAACTCTCCCCAGCCCATTCCACCTTACCACGTTCACCACTAAGGAATCTGAATTAGTTTCATCTGCCACACTGATCAACTTTACCATATGATTTCTACTTCTAGTTAGTTTCAAAAAAAAAAAAAGAAAGAAAAAGAAGAAGAAGAAGGTCAACCTGAAATAAATTATGTAAACATACTCACGTCATTGTCTATTGGGAAATGGCAAATGTGTTTGTAACCCTCTTCATTGCTGGTGATCTTGTAGAAGCTGTTGCCATCAGAGGTAAAATGAGGTTCTGAAGGCCTAAACTAGGAAAAAATAGATGACAAAGAAGCGTTTAATGCACATCAGTCTCATCTCCCCAACACCTTTAGTTTAGTATTAGGAAGTTCTCCCCAACACCTTTGCTCAACAACCCATGATGCACTTACTTGCTGAATGAAGCTAGAACATTTGAAAAAGAAAATTCTCTTTTTGTAAAATGTGGACAAAAAGACCAGTCTCACAGGTAAATTTTGCAAAGAGTACATGAGAGAAAGCACATAAAGAGGCTTATAGAGAACACTCAATAAATAGATGTGGTTACTGTTATCTTGGGGCACCTTCTCCCTCTGGGGCCTGACTGAGACTTCTGGCTGTAAGTTCCGGGAAGCAAACATTAACCTTTCGGTTTCAAGGAGTCTATTTCCTCAATGTCTCAGATGAGCTTTCTTGACACAGACACTATTTGCCACTGTCTCAGCTTGGAGGTGGTTTGTAATTGGGGGACATTTTTCTTTCCCAGTTTTCAGGTCTATTTCTTCTTGAAAGGACTTAGTATTTAAACATTTCGGGGCTTGATACCGTAAGGACTATCTGGTGCATATTCCACAACAGAAACATTGATGGAGTTGCTTTTATTATAAGCGTTTTCAGTTGGTTAAACGTGGTCATTTACAAAAAAACATTTGTATAGAAATATAGAACAAGATTTCCAATTTTTTACGGTTCAACGAAAGAGAGTAGTCAGGACATAACACAGTTTCAGTAGAGGAGCGTCTCCCCCCGCCTGCAAGGAATGTGTTGCTTTTTGATTTCGATTTCCTAGTTACATTTCAGAGCAGGTAGGAGATGGTCTTTTAAAATTGTTGGTACACTTCACCCTCGATGTTTCCTCTCTCATCAGCTCCCATTTTGGGAAAGAAGAAAAATGCTCCTCTCTCCTATTTAGTGATTTTAAGCGAATTCATTTATGGAGCAAGCTGAGGCGTGCGGTACACTTGGTGTTCTCATTACAGAGCTCCGAAACACATTCCCCTCTCTAGACCTGTGTTCACAGCCTTATCTTTTTAATACATTTCCCTGTTTCCCCTGGATGGAGTTGTGCCTAGTAGAAATGTGTGAAAAGTGGCATCTGTCTGGTTAAATACAGAGAGGAAAAAACATATTTTTTTCAAAGAGTCGTGAGGAAGTGTAGCATGTCTCTTGCCATGGAGGAAACCACTTTTCATGTTGGCAAACCTCTCCCCTCTGCCCAATCAATGCCTGAAGAAAAAGGACGTGTGAATGCCGCCGGAGCTCCGAGCCCAGCTGGACGGGTCGCCTTCCAGGACGGGGAGCCCTCCCTCTACGACCCAAGACATGGGAAATCTTTCAATTTTTTGAGCCACTTTGTTTCCCTTGTAAAAGGGGCTTAATAGATGTGGTCATGAAAGTAGGTGAGATTTATTCCTCCCCTTGTACGCGAGCTGTCACAATGGCTGGAGTCCCGTCATCACCTCGTCGCATGCCGCAGTCTGGTGGCAGCGTGGATATTCTCTGCATTACGTACTGAACGCAACAGGATTGAGAAACAGAAGTCTCCGGGACCACCATGCTTTCTTGGGTAGAGTTCTGCTTCTGGGTGCCTAATAAAGTGTGACCCCACCATGAGTATGATTTCCTGGTAAGAAAGGTAAACAGCAGGCACTGTGTAGATGCTGCTGAGTTCTACAGGTTATAGTCACCTCTCTGTAGGCATTTGTGCAAGCTGGGGGCAGAAACTATCTTTTCTGCTTTTAAAGAGCATATCTTCAAGGATGAGGTCAACAAGCACATTCAATATCTTGGCCAATGTTCAGCCCTGGTTGCTTTTGGACTTGCTGGGAGCTACATCCTGCCTAGAGCATGCCTTTTCTTTGGTCTGGTCTTGATTTCTCACATATTCCCTAACTTTTTCCAACTGGGTAAGTTGTATGTTCTCTGTAAAAAAGACACCTCTACAGGGAGTCTTTAAATAGTTTGAGAAAGAGGTCAATTAATATTGCTATTAATAACACATCACATAGAGCCCCAGCTTGGAGAAGCTACATATGAAGTAGGTAAGTAGCTTGACCCATATGAAGTAGGGAAGTAGCATTGTCCCTGAGATCCCATATGTCATATATCTCTTACCCTTCCGACCCAGCCGCTTTCACTCCTTTCAATGTGCTGCCGTTCCTAGGAAGGGAAAAATTCAATGACAGCATTTCAAAGAGAAGTAGATGATGAAATTGATTCTTTAGCCATAATTTGCAGTAATATGAACCAAGTTGTACTTGTAATAAAATACTTGGAAACCATCCACGCGTGCATTTTTTTCATGTTCATATTAGTTTTCATGAAATTACATTAAATCATTTCCCTCACTCGCTTAGAGCTCTGTCCCAGGCCCATATCCACACTCTGCCCAGAAAGCTCCTCTGATGTTTTCACAAGCATAGAACTGAAGAGAACTGCATTTTCTTTCCTCAACACCACCAGCCTGCTCCACTCCTTCATTCTTCTAGTTAGTGGCACCTGTTCCCTCAAGCCGGAGACCTGGGGTTCATTCTAGACTCCTGTACTTTTCCCAGGCCCTGCTCTCAGCCTAACCCTTTCACTTCTGTCCCTCTCTGCCACCACCTCCTTTGTTAATGTCCTTACACGTTTCCCGCTGTTGCCATTTCTTTTTGGAGATCTGCCACTCTTCTCTCAACCCCAAGAGGGGACTTAGCTTCTGCTCAGTACCCGGCTGACCTCATGTGGCAACAGTTTTCCAAGTATCTGGTTAGGATATTCTCTCCTACTTAATTAGAGAGTAAGCCCATACTCCTGGATGGCACCTGTGCCTCCAACCTTCATCCCCCGACTGTGCCCCCCTGAACTCATAGTCCCTGCACGTCCCAGGTCCTTCCTACCAGTTGCCCTTGCATAGCCCTCTACTCAGGGGGGCGTCTAGCCCTTGCTGCCCAGCACCCGCGGCTTATCCCAGACTGCCCTACAGCTCTCCACGTCCTCTCCTTGTCCCATTCTCCCCGACTCCAGTAGAGGGATCCAATGCTTCTGCCTTTCACTCCCTTGATTAAACCCTGCTACCCCTCAGCCCCGACATTCCAGAGATTTAATTGGCAGGAAGCTAAGAGCTTGGATTTTGCAGCATGAATTATGGCCATGTCCTATGAATTGAATAAAGTCCTTGATCGTACTGACCCTCAGTGTCCACAGTGCCTGCATACTGTATGTGTTCAATAAATGCCGGCTGTCATGATTTATTTTCACAATGGTATTCCCTACTGGAGCAGAAACATTTTGGGAACAGGCATGTTGGCTAATTCTTTTTTTTCTTTTTCATACATCCGTATCTTAGCACGGAGCTTGCAATATAATACGCATTTGAGGTTTGTTGCATAAATACATGGAAAGTGAATCAAGAGATGTAGAGTTCAAGCTCCGTGAGGCAACAATCTTCCCTGTGCCCAGCTAGGGTGGCAGCAGGGAAGGGAGATATGTAGGTACAGGGTCCGTGACCAGAACAGGAGGCTTGTAGAGGTGTTCTTGCCAGGCTCTGCCTCTCCTGAGGAGGCTGGCTCCCAGGTGACTTTAATTTTGATCCCCTATTCTGGCTGGCCTTCGTGGTTTCCTGACTAGAAGCCCCACCCCCACCCCCCAGCGCCTTAAAGTTAGAGTAGCACTGAATTTGCCCCAGTGCTGGCAGCCTCTCGGAGACTGTTTAGTGAAAGCTGTTTCCTTCTTAAAGACAGTCTCAGTGACAGCCATGGATGTGCGGCCTCCTGATGTCTGTACGCGGTCATTCCCCATCCCCTGTATGTTCTCCATGCAAACACACCTCCTTGACCGTGCAGCTGCTGGCCCTCTTTTTCTGAATATAGACATCAGATTCTATCTCCTGGGTTTCCAGGCATCCTCTCTCCCCTTCCCAAGGGACGGGTATCCATAACTAAAACAGTGTGACTAGTGGGTGAAGGTGAAATGGAAGCACCACAGGATGGCAGGTGTGTAACAGTTAAGACTTACTGCCTCAGTCTGACCATCAGAAAGAAGAGGAACTCAAGCCTAATTTCCCTATCCCCAAACTTGACTGGCCATGATTTCACAGAGCTCTCCCATCCCACGCTGCTTTAGAAACAGAACATTCCCATTCAAACTCACCACTAAGCAGTTCCATCTGCCACTGGACTTATCATAGTCACAAATATCCATGATGGAATAGTTCTGAATCCTCCTGAGCCACTGCAAGGAGATCCTTTCTGGTGTCGCCCATGTCACGTCACACAAGTAGTGGTCCCTGGGAGGGAGGAAGGAAGGAAGGAGCAAGAAAGAGAGAGAGAATCTAATATAACTACTGTCAGGCCATGGTAAAAATAGACATTTTAATCTTAGCGAAAAGAAATCAGTCTTAATGGGAAGTAGAACTTTAAATGGTTAGTAAAAGCATTTAACACCATAAAAGTTTACCTTTTCTTAAAGCCTAAAATGTAATTTAATTTTGAATGGAAATTAAAATATATCCACCAGGAAAAGCAGCCCTGATATCTTACAGGGGCTTAACATACGTGACTCAAACCATGTGCTCGGGATTCAGCAGATCCTCAGCTCAGCCTTTGGGGGGACCAAGGAGTCAAAGGTGACGTTTTCCCGTCTCCCTTCTTTGAGGAAACAGCACAGGGGGGGCCATGGACACTGGCTGGCAGAAAGGCATTTCTGATAATTTGACGTGCTTCTTTGGAAAATTCTTCCTATTAGGGTGAAATACAGCTGACCTTTTTCTCAACTTCACTTTCAAACGGGTAAAAAAAAAATTGAGTCACACCTCCACAACTTTGAAAATCAAAGAATTATATTCTAAAAAGACACTTCTCAAGAGTCAAAACATGAACCAAGTGAAGAAATTGAAAAACCCTGTGGTATTTTAACATAAATTCATGTAAACAGATATTTCTGGCAGCGCCTCCTCCTCCAACACATACCTTTAAAATTTTTTGGAACCGCGTTCTGATTTATAGTGAAATGCATGGAATTTATAATACTTTTCTGCTAGCCTCCCCAAAGTTCCTTGCTCTGGATAGTTTATTTTTTTGTCCCCCCCTTTCCCCCAGAGTGACCTTGAACGACTATTCATAAATCACTCCTCTCCATGTCTGACCAAAGCCCAGCTCTCTTCTTCCTTCAGAGCCTTTCATCCTCCTCGTCCCACCTGCTCCACGGCCGCACCTTCCCCAACTGCTCTAACAGGCTCCCCTTGCCCTTCTCCAGCAGGGCCTGCCCCTTCCTCAAGTCACTCGTGTCACGCGCTGTCCTTGCTTGACTGCAAGCTCTTTGAGGCAGGGCTCGTGTCTGTCTTGTTCACAGGGAGTCCCCAGAACCTAGCAGAACACCGGCCTCAAAACAGATACTTGCTACATTTCCGTGGGATGCAGCAAAGAAGAAAGGAAGAAAGTCCTGCCCTGACTTTGGGGGCCCGCTCTGTCCTCCCCGGAATCTGTAGATCAACTCCGTCTTCACTCCCTTCACAGACATTAAGTCATAAAACAAATATTTACTGCGCGGTGAGGATGGGTCAGATGCAAGATAAAGCTCAGTAAACCCCTCACTCAGGGCTTCATTATCTCTCATTGACAGCTGGGGACACTGATTGTGTTAATGTGCTGGGTGATACCCGGGCCTCCATGCTGTCCCCCTGTAGGGAGCAGGTACTCCCAGAAACAGAGCACCCCATTTCCACAAACAGGGCTTCCTCTCCACTTGGCCCTTCTTCTCCCTTCTTAAGAGCCAACACCAGGGGTCCTCAAAATACGGCCCGCGGGCCACATGCATTGGTGTGAATTGTATTTGTTCTCGTTTTGTTTTTTACTTCAAAATAAGGTATGTACAGTGTGCACAGGAATTTTTAAACTATAGTCTGGCCCTCCAACGGTCTGAGGGACAGTGAATTGGCCCCCTGTTTAAAAAGTTTGAGGACGCCTGGGTGTGGTCTGGGTGGCCAGGACTCTCATGAACACCCCTGAGGTTTCCCAGCTGCCCCTCCTTATTCAGCCTTGTCCTTCAGGCTGGAAGGGCTGCTCTGCCCTAACTTCTTTAGGTCTTATCTAAAATGTTCCCTGTCCACAGTATCTTCTTGGAAATCCCCTCCATCTACACCATTATCCCCCATCTTTGGGCGCTCATCACAGACAGCCACGCTGTGGGGTCTGAGGGTGCAAATGCCTGTGAGTGCCCAGGAACCAGGTGCCCCATCTGCTCTGAGGCTTCAGCACGTGGGCAACGCAGAGGCCTGATGGAGAGCACGGACAGGCGAGCAAATCTCATCAGGATGGGTGGGAAACCCTTGTGGAAAGTATGGACAAATAAAAGAGAACAGAAAAAAATGAAGCTTTTTGAAATTAGTTTTCTGGGCCAGGGGTTAGAAAACCTTTTCAGGCAAGGGTCAGACAGCAAATAAGCTTTGGGATCTGTATATTCTCCGCTCTGCCTTTGTAGCACAAAAGCAGCCAGAGTCCACACTTACTTGATGAGTGTGGCTGTATTCCACTGAAATGTTAAAATTTGTATTCCATATGATGTTCAAGTATCATGAAATATTCTTCCTTTGGGTTTTGTTTGTAATCATTTAAAAATGTAAAACTCATCCTTATACAAAAATGGGCAGTAAGCTGGATCTGGCCCCTAGGCCCTAGTATTAACCCTCGTTTTTCTCCAGTAGTTCTTATTTTTTTAGGTCAGAAACATTTTGGACAATCTGATGAAAATTACATACCACTCTCGGGGGGGAAAGGCCTTTCCACTCATATGCACCCAGTATCCAAGGGCTCCATGGGCATAGACTAGTAATCTGGGTTCTGGGAATAGTCTTTCCCTTTGTAAAAGTGCTCTTTCTGATAGATAGAGGGGGCAGGTGATGGAGGAAGAAAACTCTACCGTGATTAGTGGATCACCCATTACTTTGTACTTTTATTCACTGAAAGTTAAAAATTATGCCTCAGGTTCAGAAATCAGCAATGTAAAAGCAACTTTTCCCTCATTTGAAAACATTGAGTAATGGAATTTGGGAAGTCAGCCAGGAAACTCATGTGCATCAGCCTTCTTCCCCGCCCATTCTTAGATCAAAGACTAATGAACCTGGACCCTGCCCCCCTTTGCCATCCCCCATGACCCCAGGTGTACTCTGTACCCTGCGCATTCTCAGCAAAGGCAGTTCATTGGAGGAGTAGACAGTATTGTTTAGTTTTCTCTTAAACATACGACTGCTCAATTACAGCCCTGAGCCAAGATCATGCTAGGCTGGGATGTCAAAGAGTCATAAAAAAGATATAAACTAACAGGTAGCCATGCTTTTTACTGAAAAGTTTAAGTCCCTGTTACAGATCAGAAGAATCCAACAAGCAGGATTATCATCCACACTGTGCTACTGTATGATGACTATTCTGCAGAAACAGAGATTCTGCAAATATTGAGTAGACTTTCCTTAACAGTCAGGGGACCTTCCCGTGAGCCTGTACTGGTTATCCCAGGATAGACATACTGAGCCAGCAAACACTTCTAACTTCTGGAACTGGATTAGGCCAAAGGGAAGTGGCTGATGTTAACACTAAAGCAGTGGAGTCACTTCTGGACACAATAAGAGTTCACACCCATATGAAGTCTACTACGTACCAGGAACTATTCCAGGGCCTGACAAAAAGATCACAACCACTGTATGAGGTGGGTACCAATGTAGTTCACATTTTGCCAACAAAGAAATTTAAGTGCAGCAATGTTAAGTAACAGTCCCAAGATGTCCCAACTGGAGAGTGGTGAAGCCAGGATCAAATCAAGCAGTCAGCAGCTAAATTTCCTGTTTGTATTCACTGCCTCTGTAGAACCTCCATCCATCTCTTTGGGAAACGTTGCTAGCTAGCTTTACTCTCTTGCTTCCTTTCAACATAAAATCCCTCACTCAGTGACATCTATTTATTCCAAAGGAGATGTGTGTAAACTGACTTTTCTAAGACAAATCATATTTGAATGCACTACTTGCTTTTGAAAATCATGCTACAGTCACTTGTAAAGTATAAAGTGACTGTCTGTCTTAACACAATGCCTTGTCAACAGTAGGCATTTAATAAATGCCTGTTTGGTCCCATTAATTGCCCTAATGTGTGTAAATGTTTCTTTTGGTACCTTGGAGGCACTTAAAATAAGGTGTGCATTACTAACTAGGAATAATAAAGGAAGTAAAAATGCTACTCCAAGCAACTGCAACCATGGAGTGATTAATTGAGCGACTCCTCCCAGGAAGTAGGCATACTGCCAGCCCTGGCTGTGGGCTCTGTGCCATCCTCTACTCTGATGGGGATGCCAACCCTCCCAGGTTGCTGAAGATCACTGCATGCGTGTGTGTGTGTGTGGGGGGGGGTGAAATACAGCAGATCTGTGGGGGGGTGATAAAGCACCCAGGGCATGGGAGCTCTTGTCTGCATCCTTTCTTGCAGGTGTCACCAGCCTCCAGTTTGTGTATTTCTCATGTGCCAATCTCAGGCCCTGAAGCCCCTGCTTTATAGAGTAAGGGTCATCAACCGTTCATCTTTCTCTAGTGTCCCTCAGAAGCAGAGAGAGCAGGAGCGGGGCAGGTCCTGGTTTGGGTGTGATGAGCCCCAGAACCATGCAGCATGAGTTGGGTGGGGTCACCTCAGTAGGACATGCCCTCTCCAATCCTAACTTCAGGCCACGCAGTTGGCAGATGGCTGGGAAGAGGTAGAACAGAGGCATCGCTGTGCAAGGTCATTTTGAAGGTCATCCTCGGTGCTGGCTATTCCTGTTCTACGCACACAGCTGGGTAACCCACCTCATCCTTCCACTTATTTATCAATTTATCCTAGAAATATTGGTTGAGCACCTACTATGTCCCAGATACCCTGCTAGATGTTGGAGATACTAGATTGGTCCCTCCCCCTATAAAACAGTCAACAATGAAAGCCCTTCTCTAAATAGCAGATCCATGATTTCACATTCTATACTGTCTTCTCAAATATTTTGAGTGTTCAAATTCCCACTATGAGTAGTCAGCACAAATTGCAGCTTCACAAATCTAATTGACCGTAGTGATTAGATTAAAATGAAGGTAGCTGGAAAGCTCGCCCTGGTTCAGATTTAGACCTGGGTAGTCAGAAAAGAGGCCTCACTGCCCTTCACTTGCTATCAGAGAAGCAGTGCTTCCACCTTTCTCCACCCATTGCTGCTAATTCCTAGAAAAATCACAAATCAGCTTCCTCCTCCTGTAGGATTGCACTTGTTGGAAGCTCCGTGGCAATGGACATGCCCTAAAGGGAAAATTAACCAGGGAGACATGGGCAGAGGAAAAACATGCTGGTCCTGACAAGGCCTCCCACTCCAGAAGACAGTGAGTCACCAGGCGACACAGCTGAGGTCTAAGAGGCACGACCTGCCCAGATTAGCCTGGTCCTGCTGGATCTTTGTGTGACATGAGAAATGGTGCATCACCACGTGTGTACTCGAAGGTTCTTCCCAGAGAGGATCCAGAGTCTAGTTTTAGAAAAACTGTACCCTTCTTGGTGTTAACAGAGGCCAGAGCTATATTTTAAACTCCCTAGACAACACACTCCTGTGGCATTTCCCAAAACGATTCTTTGGTAATACGTATCCCACACGGAACGTCCACAGGGAGTGAGCCCATCTCCACCAGGAGCACAGCTTAAAGAATTATAAAGAACAAAGACTTAATGATGAATTCACATAGGGCCAAATGTAAGTCCTGAGAATTGCTTAAGTTTCCTGAGCCGACCACTTCACAGCTGTGCCTTGCTGAGTGATTTCAAGTGGGAAACACTTTGCCTCTTCATCTGCAAAATGGCCATGAAAATGACACCACAGGGTGCTTGTGGCAAATCAATGAGACAGCAAGAGCTGAACACAGCACAGTTCCAGCCCACAGGACTCAAATTCATTTTAACTCAATTATTCAAATATTTTGGTCTGGCAGGGCCAGGCCTCTATCCTGTTCCTAGCTCTCCTAGACGCCCTGCTGTGTGTCCTTGAGCCGATGAGCTACCTCTCTGAGCCTCAGTTCTCTCACCCATGCTGTGCTTCGTAGTGGGGTGCTGACCAGGCTCTGGATCCTCTCCGTGCTCTGTCTAACCTCCCGAGACTCTAGGGCAGGGGAGAAGTGATGACTTTATTTCCCCAGCTGAACAGCAACCTTCCCTTTGTTTTCCTGCCTTGTGCCTTTCATTATATCTCACTTGAACGAAAGTGTCTAAGTCCTTAAAAAGTTTATAAACTGTTGATGAGGTCTAAAGTCCCTTCCAGATAGAATATTTTTCAGGGCAGGTGCTCATGTCTCATCCTCCCTGTAGACAGATACTGGTCCCAGACCAAGCGGCACACCAGGCCCTGCCGTTCCCTTCCAGGACAGCCCTGAGCGTACTTCCACATCTGTTTGTTCCACCACACACCCTTCCTCCTCACCCTGCGGGGCTGACTCCCCCTGCACAGTCCGCGCATTCTGCACCAGGCTTTCTTTGATCCCCTTCTCAAATGCCTCCATCCTATTGTTTATGCCTTTATCATATAACGCCTGGGGTCATTCTTTGGAATGCTTTCTATTGTCTACCTGATAAAAAGTGCTACAACAAGGGCACAGGCTTCCTGTGGACTTTTGGGAGCATAAACAGAGGCTGCTCAATCAATGTTGATTAAAGAGGTAGCTGGATGGGACCTAATGGCATATTCTAAAACCTTTAGTCAATTTTTATACCATTGGACAAATGAAGGAATAGATTTTTTTTATTTTACTAATAATTTCTTCCCAGAACAAATAGGTCAGTATAGGCATGTCTCACCAAGTTAATGAATTATTAACTATAGAGTACAGCCCGCAGCACGCCTGACGTTAATGCAACCCTAGAGAAAACGGGTGATACTCTATCACTTTGGTGGTACCTTCGGGAATCTGAGGGTACCAGTTGTATTCACACACAAAGGGAGGCATAGGACTGTATTTAATAGCTTTCGTTCACGTCAGAAAGTCAAGTTTGAATATAGACCCATATGTGATCATTTTCTTAACCTCCAGGCCTCATTTTGTAATCTGCAAAACAGGCATATTATAGTAATTGTCGGAAAGAGAGCGTTACTTGAGATGAAGCCTGAGCTCTTGCCCTGTGTTTGGCATACAGTGAGTGCTCAGGGCATCCTCGCTGTTATTTAGAAATAACAACAAAACCAACATAAGTAACACAAATGAATCAATGAAGAGCTACATGACAGCCACAAATTGTACCCAGGATAGTGCCTTCTTTACTGGAAGATAATTCAGGGGCTGACAGCGCTCCATGGTGGAATTTCAAATCCCTAAGGATTACTTAAGCCAAGTGACATCTTGGGGCAAAAAAGGGAGCTGAGTGTTTCTCAAGTTTAATCTACAGTTTCCCTAAATTTCTCTAGGTCTTACAACCCTCTGTAGCCTCTGACCTTATCTCCCCTGCTCTCTCCTTCTCCCAAAAGGCTCCAGCCCCCTTGGCCTCCTTGGAGTCCCTCCAAGACTCCAAGCACATCCCCTCTGCAGGGCCTTTGCAGTGTGGACAGGCCCTCCCTTCCTTCAGATCATGCTCCAGGTCATCTTGCCAGAGAGGCTCTCCCTGACTCCCCCCATGAGCCCCATCATTTTGCCCTGTTTGGGTTTTCTTCACCATGTTTAACACCACCTGGCATTTTGTACTGTTCTTGGCTTAGCTGGTCATAGTCTACCCCCCCCCCAATTTGAGCACTGGCTTCAAGACACCAGGGTCACCAGTGCTGGGTCCACTGTGCCTCCCCACATTAGAGGGGTGCCCAGCCTGGGAAGACAGGACACAGGGACTTGACAAAGAGCTGCTGAATGAAGGAACGAGTGATTGTCTTCTGGGCTGACACAATGGGAGGCAGAGATTGATTCTGCAATTCATTTTTAAAAATAATCCACCCTAGAAAGTTGAAACTATTCACAGTACAAGTATTCAGGACACTAGCCTTACCCTATTAGCATAGAAGCAGGAGCAGTGATTTGCACGGAAGTTGCATTGGTGGCTGAGCTGAGAGAGTCTGTATTTACAACAAAGAACTTTACAGTTGGATTCACAGCTCCTGCCTAGGAAAAAACAATCACAGAATTGGTATTGACAAAAAATATAACATTATTGCACAAATTTAAACTGCACAAATGTCTACGTTATGGCAGTAGAAGTCTAACAATCAGATGCATTGAAAAAATTTAATATAAATAAAGTGAATGTAAAGGAGAATCATGAAATGCAACCTTTTCATGTTCAAGCAGAAACATAATATATATTTGTGTGTGTATATATTTATATACACTATATATATGTGTGTGTGTATATATACACACAGACACACACATATAAAACTCGAAGGTCCAAAGCCCTTCTGTTTAAATAATGAATGTTTCTATCTTTATAATTTATGTTCTTGGTATAAGCAAGGATAAACTTCTTAAAACCAATTCTATTATTAGCAATTATACCCTGAGAGCTATAAGACCAAAAGTCGTTGATAGATATCACTTATGAAGAATACCTTCAAATAGTCCACTAGAAAAATCCGTTTACCTGAGCCAAGGGCCAAGAATGCTAATTAGAGAGCTCTCATTTCCAGTCCAAATTCAGGTTCACCATGCTGGAGCTTTACAACCAATATTATGACAGAACCTATAAAACCTTTTTAAATATACACATAGATCTTCAATTGACAGATTAGTTAGAAATAATATGATATTTTTAGTGAGAACATTCTATGGGTTTTTTTTTTTTTTTTTGCCAGTTACACTCATCAAAAAATAACATTCCACTGAAAACACATCTCCATTTTTAGTCTCTGATCTTTTTTTTCTTTTAACTTCCTCTGTCTTCCTAAAATGGCAGCTCTTCATAAAGCAAATTGAGTGAGCTGGTAAAAATAAAAATCCCTTTTTCCAAATTGCTTACAGCAAAAACACTTTACTATTAGACTTTCCTATATTATGGCCATTATTGTTGCAATACTAGTGAAGAATGCTGGTGTCCTAAACCCCTCCTTCTCCTGGGCTTACACTGCTTAACAAAGCTCATCAATTTTAATAAATATGCATCTTGGAGTGGAAAACAGCTTTGAAAACCAAGACGTGACACTATTATTCCAAATGTAGGACGTGCAAAATTTACATTAGTGCCAAATCTATAATAGAACCACGAAAACTAGTCATGTATCCTGTTAATTAGTAATACGATCCGATACATAACCAGGCTTTTCAACTTCATCTAGGGCACATTCCAACTTCTACAAATGAGATGAGCTTCTGATTCAATTACAGCCTCTCTTTCCCTCCATTCAAATGTTTTCATTCCCCCATCTCTTTCAAAAGCATTTTCCCCATTTTTTTCTGCTTGTCATTCCTCAAAGTTTTTGGAGAAATTACAAAACCTTAAATCACACTCTTTCCTGGGATAATAAAAATACTTTAAAATTGCCAGATGCTGTTGACTTCAGCAAGAGTAATCACAGCAAGCTGTTGAAGAGAGACTGACAATATTTTCATTAGCAGGAAGGGATTAAATGAAACCATTCTCTTCCCACCAAATCACGGAACCACTGTACGAAGAGGAGCACAGACCTTTGGGTATGGAACCCGCACAGTCTTTGGGTACTGCAGTGACTCATCAGAATAGAAGGAGTATTCAATAAGGGGGACTTCTGTGTCGTTAAATTGGGCATATGCTAAAAAATTGCCGTTTGGAGACCACCACAGAGCAGAGTAGGCACTGAAGACTTCCTCTGAAAAAAGACATAAATTGTTCTGTTATAAGAAGTAGCTGGTAAATTGGCTTTGGCATTCAAAATATTGTTCTCATTAGCTTTAGTAATTACACTAGAGTTCAACTAATGAACCACTTTGCGTTTGCTGAGTTTCCAAAATCAGAGTAATACAAATGAATTAAAAATAAAATCTTCAAAGATATATCTGGATAGTAAAAAATAAGTAACCCGTTAGACCATTTTAGAATATTTTAGCATGCAATATTTAATATAAGCTCTACATTTTTTCTTTATCTTATAATCCTCTAAATTTATGCCTCAAAACATACTAAAAGTAAATTTCACACAGGAGGCTGATTCTCCTTTCTAATTTTCAAACAGTCAACACGCCAGCATACCCAACTGGGCTTGGTTTGTACTGAGCCGGAGGGGCTGGTGGGTGGTGTGTAGCTCCAGGCTACCAAACCAATATGGCGCCCAGAGTTTACTACTCTTGGCACAAACAAGGTGTGGGAGGATGGATTTGGAAAGGCAAGGAACTCTATGAGACCCCTAGGAAGAAACATTTCCATGTCCAGCCCAGAAAACTCCCTTGGATTAACATCCTCCTCTGGTGTGAATACCGATGGGTATAGGAAGAGGGTCAAAGTAGGAGGAAATTGAAAACTCCCTTGGATTAACACCCTCCTCTGCTGTGAATACTGATGGGTATAGGAAGAGGGTCAAAGTAGGAGGAAATTGAGAGAAAACATCTTGCTTTCTAGTAGATCATTGGGATCCTTCTTAATCTTTCACAAAGGTGACTCCTCCCTGTGTTTATGATGGGACATTCAACCTCTGGCTTTTAATGTGTTGAGGCATACTTTTCCCAACTGAGAATGGAGGAGTCAACTAGACTACACAGAGACTCCTATTTATTCCACAAGTCTCATGAAAGTGTCAATGCAAAAACAAAAGCATCAAAACTAGAATCTCAGAGTTAGGAAATCGTGTATCCCAATCCTCGTCTGAGGCCTGACACCTCTTTACAAGTTGCTTCCCAATACTCATTTCCAATATTAAAAATAATAATAAGTAATTACAATAATAAAAATGCAGTAAGTATTGTGATGCACGGCTGACCTCTGATGAGCACTAACTTCGCACCAGGCATTGATAAGGCATTGACATCTATTGTCTCAGTGAATTCTCACAATATCCCCTTATACTGGTGAACAAAGTGAGGTGGGCCTAGAGAGGATAACAATCTCCCTAGGGTCATAGGGCAATAATGAGGACAATCCAAAATAGACCCAGACTTGTCCGATGTGACTTCCCGCTTTTCATCTCCATGTGGTGACCCCCTTCCTGCATTTGTTCCAACCTCTCTAGTAACAGAACCTGGTTAGACAGCCAAGGCTCTTTCATCTGCTTCATACCTGTACCAGCGACCTGAACACACTTACGCAGCAATTTAGAATTTACAAAACACATCTAATTTCATCTTCACACAGATCTCTGGGTGAGTCTATTCACAGAGGAGGAAATTTAGACTTAGACTGAGTGAACTGCCTGAGACAAAAATAGAACCCAGGAATTATGACTCAATCAAGGTTTCCACTAAGAATTTCTTTACATACTGAGTTGATATCTCATCCCTCATAGCTTTTACCCAGGGATTCTAGTCTTTAAAATACAGCTGCAATGTGTAAAATCAATACAATCTGAGCAAGGTTTTGGTTTTTAAAATTAATTGTAAATACAGGGAGCAGGCAGTGCTCTGTGTTTTGGAGTAGTGCTTATTTGGAATGCAGAACATATTTTTTCATATTAACAATGTAATAATTTCCCTCTAGGGACTGAAGATTTTAGAGATCAATAGCCTAAGTTGGAGCTTTCATCTATTCTTATGTCATGATTAAGGAAAATAAGATCTCTCTGGCTATTGCCTACTTCAGAAAATATGAAAATGTTAGCAGTGTTCTTATCTTAGAGAGGGCCAGATGTTTCTGAGGGAGGGTCACAACTGAAGAGGCACTTCTTGGAGATGATCCTAGAGGCCGTGCTGTGCTGTCCAACAGCTATAAAAGAATCTCGAAGTATCTGGTATTGGTAAATTTCATTACAAGTTTTTTTGGGAGACAGAGTCTCACTGTGTTGCCCTCAGTAGAGTGCTATGGCATCACAGCTCATAGTAACCTCCAACTCCTGGGCTTAGGCAATTCTCTTGCCTCAGCCTCCTGAGCAGCTGGGACTACAGGTGCCTGCCGCAATGCCCAGCTATTTTTTGTTACAGTTGCCACTGTTGTTTTAGTTGGCTGGGGCTGGGTTCAAACATGCCACCCTTGGTATATGGGGCCAGCGCCCTACCCACTGAGCCACAGGTGCCGCCCTCATTACAAGTTTCAATCAAACACCTATTTCTAAGCCAGGGAAAATTTATCTTTCTTTTAATGTTTTTTTTTTAATTGTTGTTATCATGCTATCTATTAATTAAACTTTACTTGGACTGGGTAAGAACCAAAATTAAGTCATGAAGACAAACTTTTTTTTTTTCCTAACTGCCGAGAAGAAATAATAGGAGGACATAAGAATGAATCTTTCTAACAAGTATGAGGCAACTTTGTGAACAGTTTGGAGCAGCCTGAAAATGTCTTTTTTTTTTTTTTTGAGACAGAGCCTCAAGCTTTCACCCTGGATAGAGTGCTGTGGCATCACAGCTCACAGCAACCTCCAATTCCTGGGCTCAAGCGAGTCTCTTGCCTCCACTTCCCAAGTAGCTGGGACTACAGGCGCCCACCACAACGCCCGGACATTTTTAGGTTGCATCATTGTTGTTTGGTGGGCCC
>CAUYON010178604.1:0-23240 GCA_963573935.1 Arctocebus calabarensis
CGCCCTGGGTAGAGTGCCGTGGCATCACAGCTCACAGCAACCTCCAATTCCTGGGCTCAAGCGAGTCTCTTGCCTCAGCCTCCCAAGTAGCTGGGACTACAGGCGCCTGCCACAACGCCTGGCCATTTTTTGGTTGCAGCCGTCATTGTTGTTTGGCGGCCCCGGGCTGGATTCGAACCCGCCAGCTCAGGTGTACGTGGCTGGCGCCTTAGCCCGTTGAGCCACAGGCGCCGAGCCGCGGCTTTATATTCTTAATCGCTTAGTCTTAAAATATTCCAATCATTCTTGATTCTTCCTCTTCTTCTCTTTGTTCATGTTTACCCATTCTTAATTTAGATTTTTTTTTCTCAATTATCCCATTTTTTACATTTCTACTGTCACTCCCAAGGGCAGGCAGCAAACACTGCATTTCTGGATAATTATTCCAACGATCTCTGAAATATGTCCTTGACATATATGTTTGTCAGCTTTTTTTTTTTTTTTGTAGTTTTGGGCCCAGGCTGGGTTTGAACCCACCACCTCTGGTATATGGGGTTGGCATCCTACTCCTTTGAGCCACAGGCGCCGCCCTGTTTGTCAGCTTCTACTTCCATATTAAACATAACACTTACCTTGTTATTCCCCTTTCTGAAACTTGCTATGCGTCCCCAGAGTGCGCATCGTGACACTCAGTTGCCTTTTAGGTCCTCCACTCTCTGGTCTCAGCCTTCTGAGTCTCTTTCTCTTTCCGTCTGCTCCCAGGTCCTTACAATCCCACAGAATTTTCCTCCCACACCATCTACTTTCCTCCCGCCCTCCTTTCTTACACCCCCTTATCCCCTTATCCAATTTTCCTTCACTTTCAAGACTCAGCTTAGGGTCCTAAGACCCACCCTGTGAGAGGGGCTTGAGGAAAAAGGGTCATACCTGCCTTATACATACCACTCCCATCTATGGCAGTGGTATTTAAAATGGCTGGGTGATGGCATATTCTGGCTGCTCTGTCACTCAACTCCTCAGATCCTACACTCTTCTTTCCACAGTTAACCTTCCTTCTGCAATTCCCTAGCATGTTTTTCCTTCTTTATCTCCTCACCAATAACCTAAACAACACCTCCTATCCCATCCCCCTGACACATGCATGCACGCATTTCAATTGCTGCTCCAGTCTTGGTGTACAAATTGGTCTCATTGTAAAGTGACAGGATGGGCTGAAACATCCAATGAGCTGTCTCTTCAGAGAATTGATTCCAAAGACCTTGGTGATGAGGAGATGAAGGTGGGGCAAGCAGGGGTAAAAGGAAGTCCAAGATGTAAAGTTTCCAGAAAACATTGACCAAACACAAGGATCAGAAATAGTTGACATTTCAGTTCTAAATTTTATAAGCTCGAAATTACCTCTGTTTGTTGAAAGGGCTTCCAAAGGTAATATTTTCTTCCACTGTAGCATTTAATAGCCAAGGCTTCTGAGCGGCATAAGCCACAGAATACCTGTTCCTACTGAGAAATTGAACAGAAAAATAAAATGCCAGGATTATGTTAGTATAACCAAGAAAAAGAAAAATGAAAAGCCTCTAAAGAGAAAATTTTAAAGATCACCAACCTTAGTAAGAAATGATTAAATATGCGACCTAAATTAAAGGGATCAGAATTTAATCAAAATATCATACACTGTGTAAAATTTAATTTTGCTATGCTGAAGAAATATTTTAATGGATCAGGTACTAACTAGAAATTTCTTTTCTAAAATGACTACAATTTAAAAAATAATTAAAACCTTAATAATTCATTCTCTCCAATAGCCACAGATATTTCACTTTATATGAAAAGCACTTTATGTAACTATGAATTTTTTATGCAGACCTTCAAAAAAGACATGAACTGATAATATAATTATAATATGTATTTGTGGCTCAATCACATCAATATATTTTAAGGTAATATTTCAAAACAAGAAATAATATTTAGAGGAGTCCCTTTCCATATTGAAATTGCACATTTTAAAGCTACATATTTCAAAGCATATAGAAAGAATTTATTAAAAAACAAATATCTTCTTCCCCTTTCCATTTTTTGGCTTGAAAATTCTGCCAGGTGAATAGATATCTGACACTAGTTTGCCATAATTAGGAAAATGCATAAGAGCTGAAGGTAAATAAGAAGATGGGATTGGAATGGTAAAAGGGTAGGTCAGACTCCCACAGTTAGTTCATAATCTGTAAGTACTAATTAAGGAATTAAGGTTAAATGAGAGTAAGGTTAAGAAAAAGAGTAGTTAGAAATGTGCAATGGTCTTCCTGAAACTTTACGTCTTAGGAGCATGTTACGCTCACAGTCTCTTAGATAATTACATTGAGCAGTGGAACAGCGGTTCCCAACCTCTGCCACGTCTGCCTCCCGTCCCTCTGCTCTTCAAGGGCTTGTTTTTCTTTTCTGTAAATAAAGCAGTCGTCTCTCCGTCTCCACTTCATAGGCAGGTTCCACCACTGCCTAACTTACAGCCCACATAAATTTTTACATTTTTAAAAAATGAAATCCCAAACCCGGTTTACTGAGGACAGTTTGAGTTTCAGCCAAAGTTGAGACTCACTGAGAGGTTAACAGCGGACACAGAGATACATTGTGTTTGGCAAGTTAATTCTTTTAGCAGCCTGCAAAGGTTGAGAACCACTGCTGTTGGAAATATACTAGCACATATTGATCAATGACCATTATGTCATCAGAATGAACAAAATGACCAGGAGCAAGAAAGTCTGAGGAAGGAAGTTATTCTTATTAAACTTAGGTTAAAATAGAAGTAATACCTTCTGGTTGCGTCAAAAGAAGGTTCAGATTCATTTACACTGCAAGTACGGCAAATAATGTTCATTAATTATGAGGAACACGTATAGAATGAATGAGCATATACATCAGGTAAGAGACAAAATAAACATTGGATATATTAAAGAGCTACATTTCCCAAGAGGTTTTTAGTATTAATTTCAAAGACAAAGTAGACAAACAATGTTTTTCTTTTATGTCTTCATCACCTAGGAAATAACTACCTAGTTAGATTCCCAAAGATAGAACGATTATCTTTCGCATACAGTTTGGTTCATACTATGATTTGGGTTCTAGTCTCAACTTTGTTCCAATTAACTGTAAACTTAGGTAATCTCTCTAGAATATAGCTTCCTAGCTTCATGAGAATTTTGTATTTCCAAGTCTCACCTCTCTTTAAACTTTGAATTTAATTTATGTAAAGTTTTAATTAACTACCCTAAAGAATGGGCAGAAGAAATACTTTGGGGGCTCTAAACATAAATGTTGGATAAAACATAGCTGGTCCTGCTACTTGGGAGGCAGAGGCAGGAGACTCACTTGAGCCCAGGAGTTGGAGGTTGCTGTGAGCTGTGATGCCACTGCACTCTATCTAGGGTGAGAGCTTGAGGCTCTGTCTCAAAAAAAAAAAATAGCTGGTCCTTCAAGACCTTTTAAGAAAGAAAGATGTGAATAACATGTCAAACTATGACATGGGTGTGTAATTAATTACTGATTGATATGATTTATATAAAAGGCTAAAATGTGAATGATCACATTTAGTTACTCCTATATTATGTGGAAAAATACCTGAAGACTTTCTACTTGTTGTATTGTTCTAATTTTTAATACTTAAGGTCAGTTCTGTCACATCATTCTGAAAGAACTAAGTTCAATAACTACATCCATAATAAAAAGCCTACAGGAACTCCAAAAATCAATCCTTTTTAAATTTGGAAAGCATCATATGTTTGGGCGGAGAAAATTTACTTAATTGTTATTTAGTGATATTTGGTTCAGAGTTACTAATGATGAAAATAATGATGATTTTCACTATTGCACATTGCTAATGACATCTTGGGATGGTGAATAGAGGTAAGAACTGAAACAATCTCTGCCTAAAAATTTCCTCTCAGGAATGATTGTTCACTGGTTAAAGTTACTTGTAAAAAAGAACACTCATTTTACATGTGATATTTTCACATAATATGGCTTTGGTACCAAGAGATTTAGACTCTCTTGGTACCAAATTTTGGGTAAAAAATTACCATTTTTTTAATGGTAATAAAACAATAGATGACCTCAATGGTTTAAAGTAATCTGAGGAAGAGAAGAGGAAGGGCTGGTACGTAGCCGAAAGTAGTGTGCTATAATAATGAGCCTCCTGGCCGTCCAGGTGGAAGGGCACATTAGACATGTGGAAATGCCTGTGAGATAATTTAAAATGTCAGCCCAAGCTGGAGATATGGATTAAGAAGCCATCAATTTTTTCAATAGCAATTGATTAAATTCCAACTCTTTTGATTCAATATCAATTCAAAAATATGTATTGATTATCCCTTAGTGCAAAGAATACTGGATCCATTCCTTCCTTCAAGCTGCTTTCACTTTTGTGGGAGCGTGACAAGTGAGTAAATACTAAACTATGTAGGTTGAAGGGAGCTATTAGGGTACAGATAAAGATCCAAGAACCAAAGAACCACAGAACCAAGCCACTTTTCGCAAATCAGAGTAAACAATGGAGTTTATGCCAGAAGGATAATTAAGAGCAAGCTCGATTGATGAAAAAAAGGCCAAGAGTACTTCAGACCCAGAGTAAATACAATATTGGATGGCCGTGGAATTTCCTGGTCATACAAAGAACTGAAGTAAATTTAGCATGGTGAAAATGTAAGGGTAAAAGGCAATGAACTTCAAAAAGCAAACACAGACCGATAACGAGAGAGTTCATAAATCATTTCACTGAGCTTGGACTTTTCCTCAAAATAATGGAAATGCACTGAAAAGGTTTAATGAGAGAGAAAAAGGTTTAGTTTAGAAATATCACTCTGATTACAGAAAGTAACAAATGAATCAGAGGGATAAGAATGGACGTGATATAGAGCCCACGGAGGCCATCAGAGTCAAGGAGATCCGAGGCCAGTGCTGTGAGTTAGGGGTGGTGAGTGAATGAAGAGGAGACACAAAGATACCTCAGCTCGTGTGACTGAGTAGATATAAAGGAGAAAGGAGAGGAAGGAGTCAGGGACAGGAAGCACATGTGATGGCTGTTGATGGTGAATTCAAACTCAGACACATTCAGTTTGAGCTGCCTAAGGACTATCCCAATGACCATGGCCAGGAAGCAGAATTTAAAACTCAGGAGAGAACTGGGACACAAATGAACACTTTAGAGAGTGATTTTTCCATCTATAGGCCTTAGATACTAAAAGCTTTGTGTTCTATCCTTTATTACTGAAAAGCCAATAAATGGCTTCGCCAGTTCTAGCTTATTTCATAGGAGAACAGTGGAGCAGGAACAAAAAGAGAAAAGTAAATGAAGTTGTGGGAAGTATATGATTGCCCAGAGAGGATGCACAGATACAGAAAAGAGGAAGACAATGACAGAGCCCTGAAAAAGTCACTATCTAACAAATGGCTAAGGAAGAGAAATCTAAAGGAGGAACCAAGAGCAGTAACAGGCAAAAGATTTAAGAGCTAAACTGGCCTGCGCATTTTACTGGACACTAAGCAAGGACAGTTTCTGAAGATGAAAGGTACAATGACAATGTCAAGTGGTCAGGGGATCAAGGAAGATAATGACCCAACGGGCCCAGTGGATTTAACAACTAGGATTCCACTGATGGATTTGAAAAGAACAGTTTCAGTGAAGTGGTGGGGTAGACACCAGATTACAGTGGACTGAGGTGAGAACCGAAAGCGAGAAGTTGGAGATGATAAGTGAAAACATTGTTTCTTTTCTCAACAAAGGGAAGAGGACAGGGTAGGAGTTGCAGGGGGCCGTGGGCAGAGAAAAGGAAAGAAAAGAAAAGAGAGAAGAAGAGAGCAAGAAAGAGAGGAAGGAAGGAAGGAAGGAAGGAAGGAAGGAAGGAAGGAAGGAAGGAAGGAAGGAAGGAAGGAAGGAAGGAAAGAAGGAAGGACTTACTCATCTACAAATAAAAATAGAAAAAATCTAGAAGCTAGAAGCTGGACAAATGTGAAGTATATAAAGAAAGATCACATGCTTTGACTTTTGGGTCTGACAGGTTAGTAAGGATTTGAATGAGTTGCAGAGGCACCAGCAGACATGGTATATCCAAGTCTTGGGAACAATAAGATCAGGCTTTGCCAAGAAGCTAACATCTGAATTGACACTAGAAGAAAGAGTGAGGCCACAATCTAGGGGGTACACTACAAAAGGAGCATGTGCATTTGAGAACTACCTACAGTTCAGTGTCACTGGAACATAATATTAAGGGTAGGTAGAATGGTGGGATATGACTTTTAAAAGTTAGACAGGGACCAAATCATAAAGACCTCTGATGTGACAGGCAAAGATCTTTGGATTATTTTTTTGGTATGCTTTTCTTAGTCAATTAAAAAAATTATAAGCAAGAGGGAAGTAGTTAGATTTTCATGTCAGAAAGGCCAATCTGGCAACAATGTGCATGTAGAGAAAGATGTTGGAGGTAGGAGAGTGAAATAAATGATAAATTTCGAACAAGGAAAGTTAAAATAGACATTTAAACGTAAGGACAGACATAAGAAAATTAGAAGAATGGATACACCAATTGGTTAAATTTTGAGAGCAATGGGGAAAGAAGGGTCTAGGTCAAATCTTCGGGCCCTGATTTGGGCACTCATCAAGCAGTTTCAGGGTTTGGGGATGAACCTCTACCAAGACACAGAAGGAGAAACAGGCTTAGGAATTGTCAGTATAGGGGTTCAATTCAGATGTGCTGAATTTGCAGCTTCTAAAAGACTTTCTGGAAAAGGTATTAGGTCTTCAGAAGAAAAGTCTTGGCAAAAAATGTATATCAGAAAGCCATTAATAGAGAAGCTGGAGTCAAAGACCTAATCTGAGGAATAAATAATGGGAGGGAGAGAGGGAAACATTTACTTCTTCTCAGAACACAGAGACAGCCAGAAAGACTGAAGAAGAGTTAGAATATTCTTCCTCATCTCTTCTCTCCACTGCTATTGTAGCTCCTATCCTTTGGAATCATTAATTTTTGCTTTTCCTTAAAATGCAAGTTCATGTATCATTTATTCACTCCTTCAAGAAAGCCTTTGTTGACCCCATAGACCTAACTCAGTTAGATTGCTTATCATTTGTTTTTATAAAATCCTTTGCTTCTCCTTTCTGATATTTATAAAAATTTAATCAAATGATTAATCATCAAATTGTTTTATTACTTCCTTGTGGTTGTCTCTTAAAACAGTTAAGATTCTTGAAAATAGAGACCTGGTTTTGTTTGTTCATTTATTTATCCCACAGTGACTCATCAGTGATTTACATATAATAGGTGTGAAATAAATATTTTTAATGCATGCCTAAATGAAAGTGTAGTGAAACCAATAAACAAGTTACTTTTAGGAAGTCATCACTTATGAACAGTTTCTAAAGCTACTGGAAAATTAAATAGGACTGAGAGCAAATTATTGGGATTTAGCACTGAGTCCACGATTATGTGAAAATACCCTGGTTTGTGGGTTGACTCATCTTCTACCATTCAGTGTGGGTGTCAATAGCACCAAAGGCAATAAGAGAGAACAAAGATGTCAAAGAAAGGATGGAAAATCCTTTTCTGCAAAACAGAATAACATTTTACTTCTAAAGGTCTCTCCATGTAGGACTTGTGTATATTCTCCTTCAAGAGTAAAAGGTACAGTTGATACAGTATACTAGCAACTTCCAAGTATTATGGTTGACACATTATGAAATGGTAGAGTGACTTTGCAAGCTTAAATCAGGGATGATATCTAGAAAAAGGAAAGTCAGTATGTTGGCACAAACGTGCTATACACATCTGATGCTGGAAAATTGGCTCAATGTGTGATCATTCCTTCAGTCCAGGTCAAGACACATGAAAAAGAATAATGACTCAATTCATCTGTCATAAAATAATTGAACCAAGTTGGCCATGGTGGCTCACGCCTGTAATCTTAGCACTCTGGGAGACCGAGGCCAGTGGATTGCCTGAGCTCACAGGTTTGAGACCAGCCTGAGCCAGGATGAGACTCCATCTCTAAAAACAGCCAAACGTTGTGGTGGGCACCTGTAGTCCCAGCTACTTGGGAGGCTGAGGCAAGAGAATCACTTGTGCCCAAGAGTTAGTGGTTGCTGTGAGCTAAGACGCCATGGCACTCTATCTAGGGTGACGAAGTGAGACTCTGTCTCAAAAAATAAAAATAATAATTGAACCAGTTTTATAAAGCTGTTTGCACTAAGTTGGTAGAAGATAGAACCATGGGGATTGAAGAGTAGGATGGTTGATGGCATGGGTGAGAGAAACAAGAAAAAAAAAGGAAAGGAAACCGAAGATAAAATGGTGGCTATTTCTCACATCCTTACCTCCATTATTACACATTCTGGACTCTGTCACTGAAACCATGATCCAATAAAGAATCTCAGTTCTATCCCCTAAGATTTTAGTAGGTCACTGTTTGTTGTGACAATCAGGAAAGGATAATTTCAAATCAGTAGCAGAACTTTTGCTTTTAAACCCATATGAAGCATAGCTAGATGCAAAATTAATGTGTAAGTTAGCTTTATGAAAATTTTGGACTTTTTTTGTTCCTCCCTCCTCTCACTTTTCTCTTCTGATGCTACCCTATGTCAGACCAAATCGAATGTATCAATTCATAAGGAAGTAGTGTCAGACTCTGCCCATGTCAATGTACCTTCCCTCCTGCCCAAAGTAAATATTTCTTGCTGCAATAGGTCAGAGTACTTTATTGGCTTTTTCTCATACCCATATATTAGGACACATTTAAAAATAAAATTTATGCAACCAGAGGCACGTATGATGATGAAAGAATGACAACAAGGCACTTGATGTCTTACCATAACATTTAGTTTATTGTTTTGCTTTATTTGTTTTGATCTTTAAAAAATATGAAAAAATTTAGTCTGCTAAAGTGAAGGACTTCTAAGCACTTGCACATCAGTAACCTGTGAATATCAGTAATTTCTAACTTAGCTTTGTTCTAATTAATTGTTGTATGCTTTTCTTTAGTGGGCTGGGCTCATAGCTTTTTATTCTGGAATGAAAAGGATAAGAGGATAATGACAACCCACTCTTTTTAAAAAGGTCAATATCATTGAAATATTTCTGATCCCAAAATTTTGCATTTCAAATATTAAGGACACCATAGAAGAAAATTAAGTAGTTCTTACAAGTCCACAGTAATCAAAACAGCATGGTATTAGCACAAAAATAGAGAGACAGACATCTGGAACTGAACAGGAAACCATGAGATGAAACCAGTCTCTACTTGTCATCTGATCTTTAATAAACCTAACAAAAGCATACAGTGGGGAAAAGAATCCCTATTCAACAAATGGTGCTGGGAGAACTGAATAACCACATGTAAAAGACTGAAACTCAACTCATACCTTTCACCCTTTATAAAAATTAACTCAAGATGAATAAGAGACTTAAATCTGAGACATGAAACAATAAACATCTTAGAAGAAAGTGTGGGGAAAAATTTTGATGATGTTGGACTGGGGAAAGATTGCATGACAAAGACTTCAGTGGCCATCGCAACAACAGTGAAAATTAACATAGGAATCTATTGCTCTAGATTCTTCTGTTGGAAGATTATTAGATATGTGACACAGTAACAGAAACAATTAAAAATACACATACTTGCTCCAGTGAACTTTTCCTTCCAGTGTCTGCATCTCACCAAGGATGGCAAGGAGAAGAGAAGACTTTCCACACCCTACTTGGCCCACAATCATGGTCAACTGACCTAGAGAAATGAAACAAAGGATCACAACAGAACTAGATGGAATTCTTTTAGTAACGTATAACCAAACATCATTTAGAAAAGAGTACTATTTCATAATCCATGGGTCAGATTTTGTCTCCAGCTAAAAAGTATTCTAAACATCTCTTTTCCCTAAAATGTATATCTTTCAGAAAAAAGGAAATAAAAATTAAAATATAGAGATCTGTATTTATTATTTTTAAAACTATGAGAATAGCTGACTATCATCTAGATCATTTTAAATTTATTATTCAGTTCATTCAGGAGAAAATGTGAATTTTGATTAAAATGGGTAATTGGAATGAAAGTGATTTGGGAGTGAAAGGAAAGAAAATGTGAATTTTGACTAAAATGGGTAATTGGAGTGAAAGTATTAAGACAGTCTTTCCATTTTTTCACTTTGACTTGCATGTAAAATAGAAAAATCCCAACTTACTATCAAACCAGGTCAATTTTTCTATTCAATTATTCAGATATTTGAAATAAAAGTTACTGGTTTTATTCCCAAATATTTTGTTCATCTTGATGTTATAAATGTTACTTTTTCTTAATTTCCTCCTGGGATTGTTTGTCATTATCTGAATATTTAGAAATAAACTTAACCAAACAGGTAAAAGTCTTGAACACTGAGCTCAGAACATTGTGAAAGAAAGTGAAGCAGGCACAAATGTATGGAAAGACTGGAAGAATTAATGTTTACAAACTAGAAGAATTAATATTTAAATTAAATAATGTAATTTTAATATGGAATTTAAAATGTCCATACTACTATCTACAGATTCAATGTAACCCCATCAGAATTCTAATGGCATTTTTTTAGAGAAATAAAATAAAAACCCTAAATTTCATATGGAACCACAGTAGACTCTAAATAGCTAAAATAATCTTGAGAATGAGCAACAAAGTTATAGGCACCACACTTCTTGATTTCAAAATATATTACAAAGCTACAGTAATTAAAACAGTATGGCACCAGCATAAACTAACCATGTAGACCAATGGCACAGAAGAGAGAGCCCAGATATAAAGCCATGTATATACAGTCCACTGATCTCCAATAAGAGTGTCAAGATCACACGACGGGTAAAACATAATTTCTTCAACAAACAGTGTTGGAAAAAAACATACAAAAGAATAAAATTGGACTCTTACAATATGCCATACACAAAAATCAGTAAAAATATATTAAAGTTACCCATTTAATATAGGTCAGACCTGGAAATGTAAAAATCCTTGAAGAAAACATAGAAGTAAAACTTCTTGAAATTGATCCTGGAAATTGTTCCCTTCATTTGTCAGAAAAGCACAATCAACAAAATAAAAAAAAAAAGACAAGTAGAACTACATCAGAATAAAAAGCTTTTGTGCAGGCAACAATAAACAGAGTAAAAAGAAATGGGAGAAAATATTTGCAAGTCATCTATTTGATAAGAGGTTAATATCCAAAATATAAAAGAATCTCCTACCACTCAATAGCAATAAAACAAATAATTCGATTTAAAAGTGGACAAAGAACTTGAATAGATATTTCTTTGCATAAGACACACAAATGGCCAGCAGATACATAAAAAGATGTTCAATATTACTTGTCATCAAAGAAATGTAGGTCAAAACCATAATGAGATGTCATCAAAGAAATGTAGATCAAAATCATAATGAGATGTCACTGTTCACCTGCTAGGATGGCTATCATTAAAAAAAGAAAGAAAGAAAAAAAGAAAGATTGCCAAGGTTGGCAAGAAAGTGGAGAAATTGAACCCTTACACATTGTTGCTGGGAATGAAGGACAGAGAAGTCACCATGGAAAACAGTATAAGGTCCCTCAAAAAATTAAAAATAGAACCACCATACAATCCAATTCCACTTCTGAGTATTTATACAAAAGAATTAAAGTCAGGTTCTCAAAGAGATATCTGCAACCCCATGTTCATTGTAGCATTACTCATAATTCCAAGATATGGAAACCAATTCAAATGTCCATTGACAGATGGATGAATAAAGACAATGTGGTATATACATGAAAGGGGATGTTATTAAGCTTAAAAAGAAAGAAATCCTTCCAGTTTCAATAACATGGATGAAACTAGAGAAATTTGCTAAGTGAGATAAGCCAGTCAGAGAAAAACAAATACTGTATGATTCCACTGATAAGAGGTAACTAACATAGTCGAGTTCAGAGGCACATTAATCATCAGGGAAATCCAAATAGAATCCACAAAGAGAGATCATCTTACTCTCTTTAGAAAGCAAAAAATAACAGATGCTGGCAATGTTGCAGAGAAAAGGGAACTCATTCCCATTGGTGGGAATGTAAATACTAGGTATTTATTTAATGGAAGAGAAATCAGTATATCAAAGGGACACTTACAGTTACATGTTTATTGTAGCACTACTCAACACCCTGACTTAATCATTACCCATTACTCACATATACCCCATTAATATGTACAAATATTACATATCCATGAAAAGTTTAAAATTTTCCTTAAGCAATAGGAGAAATCAACTACCCTATTATTTAAATGACACAAATCACTACCCAGAAAAACAAAAATCATTTTACTACAAAGACATTTATACCAGAATGTTTACTGCAGCTCAATTTGTAATTGCCAAGATGTGGAAGCAACACAAATGCCCATCAACGCATGAATGGATCAGCAAAGTGTGGTATATATATACCGTGGACTACTGTTCAGCCATTAAAAACATGGAGACTTTACATCTTTTATGTTTACCTGAGTGGAGTTGAAACACATTCTTCTTAGTAAAGTACCACAAGAATGGAAAAATAAATATCCAATGTGTTCAATACTAATATGAATCAACATATAAACAATTACATGCTCACATGAACAATTGAACACAAAGATAGTGTAGCACTGGTGCAGGGAGGAGGACGATTGACAGAGGAGGAATATGGGGAGGAATCTCACCTAATGGGCACGATGCACGGGTGGACACCACGCCCCCTGGGTGAGGAGCTCTTATACAACTTTAGCTTTACCTTGGAAGTGAGAACAATGTAACCTAAACATTTGTACCCTCATATTAATTTGAAATACAAAAAAATAAAATAAATGCTGAGGGTAACTCACAAAATAAATAAATAAATAACACAAATCAGCAAATGAGCAGTAAGTAACTTCTCCAAAGGCACACACTCTATAGGGGAAGGCAAGTCTTACAGTTCCCAGTCATTCCACAATCAGAGGGGCTCATGAGCAACATGGCACAAATAAGTATCCTTAAATAATATTCGTGCCATTAAAAGATCTCTTTCTTTTTGTGGGACAACTGTCTTATTGGAAAATGCTGGCTGTTATAGTTTTCCATTGCAAAAATGTATAACAAATGATTCTTACCTGTTGGAATTCGAATATCTATGTTGGATAATGTAGCCAAACCACTGCCCCATGAAAAGTATCCATTTGTGACCTAGAGAAGGAGAAGATAGAACTTAGATTATATGTGTGATATTGAAGAAGAATTCTCATTAAAATAAATTTTGTGTATAAAGTACTAAAATTCTTTTAACACAAAGTAGCTGTTTGACCTTGGAAAATCAGCTAATATACTATAAATAAATCTAAGCATAGGTTCATTAAGGATAGATACAATGATGGTGATCATAACAGGGTTTGCGATAGACAAGCTCAGTGTCTATCACTGGGTATAAGTAAAAGGCAGGATGCATACTGCAGAATACTGTGGTCCAGGTAGAAGGCACTGTCTACCATAACATTTAAATACATATGCTTAAGACAACACTACATATTTTATAAGGATATGAGCACGCTTAAGAAAGCATATGAGAGCTAATTCCCTAATGCCAGGCTAGGAAATGGGTGGGGTGGATAAGAATGATGGTCAGAGATGCCATGGAAAGAATTAATGAAAATGTAAAGGTAGGATCTAGACAGACACAAAAATATCACCTTTGTATGATTACATTTATCTGGAATATCCAGAATAAGCAAATCCATAGAGATGGAATCCAGACAGGCTGTTGTCAGGGGTAGAGGGAGTAGGAAATGGAGAGCACTGCTTACTGGGGTTCAGGTTTCCTTCCAAGATGCTAAAAAGGCTTTAGAACAAAGTCAAGGTGGTGGTGGTAGAATATGTAAAAAACGCCACTGAAATGTTTATGTCAAAATGGTTAACTGTTAATCTTCTTTATCTATTGTCAATAAGAATTGGCATGAAGTGTTTTTTTTAAATTATCTTTTACTTTTATTTATAAATATTAGTTGTCTATGTTTTGAGACTTTGGAAAAAAATAAGACGTTAACTGATGACTCCATATGAGCCTCAGAGTCAAAGCATTCTATGATAGACATACTCTTATTTGACAAAGTGAATGTTACTTTCTTTGCATTATTATTATTAATATTGCTTAATATTTTGATGCAGTAATCGCCTGATTTCTTTTCTGAATGTATTTATCTTCATTCTTTATGAGGTTTTTGTTTCTAGTCCTCATCGTAAACATTGTTATTTTTATTAAATTTTAAGCCTTTTTAATTCTGTGAAGGCAAAAAGTGGAAACCTAATAAACACACATATATGTCAAAATAAAAAAATTTAAATTAATTAATTAAAAAAATTTAATTCTTCAATCAAAATATAGGAAAAATGTAAAATTGAGGATGTACACCTCAGAGCACCTAAGCCTCTTTCTCCCAGAGGACCAAGTAGAGCTAAGAAGAAAAAGAACAAGGTATAAAGACTTGCTCTAAAAAATATCAGTATTTCTTAGAAAGCTAAAATAATCATGACAGTGGAACATTAGACAGACAAGTAAAATGAAAGAAAAATTAAAGCCAGCAAGAGATCCACACATGAATAGGTCCGTGACGTAGAACTGACAACACAACAAAGATCTTAAAAAATTAGATCATGTCTTACTGATTTTCTACTAAATGTAGTAAAATAACTATACTCACTTTTCTACTAAATTTCTGCTAAATTTATGACAATTTACTAATAAATCACTTATGTCTGGTTTACTTACTAAATCACACCTCTACTTCAAACTAAACACACAAAAATGAACTCTAAGTGTTATTAAAGTGAAAACCATAACTTCTAATCTTTTAGAAGCTACATACAATATCTTTATGACCTTTAGGCAGGAAAAGTTTTCTTAGAAAAAATGACAAAAAACAAATCCCAGAACATTAACTATTAAGGAAAAGTTACATAAACTAGACAGACTATAGTAAAATTAAGAACTTCTGTTCACTAAAAGATACATAATGACACAGAGTGAAAGGCCAAGCCGCAGAGTGGGAGAAGTATTTTCAACACATATAACTGTCAAAGAAGAAGCACCCAGAATTTATTAAAAGGGAAGGGACAAATAACCAGGCACTTCACACACACAAAAAAGAAAATCTAAACCAAACGGCCTAAATATATACATATAGACCTCATTAGTAATCGGAAAAATGCAAATAAAAACCACAGCAAGATACAAGTGCACCTTCTCCCAGCACACACTATTTGACAGAAAAAAAAAAAAAGACATTGGGAAAGATGTGGAGCAATTGGACGTTTCAGTCAGTACTGCTGGAGTGTAAAGTGGCTCAGTCACTTTGGAAAACAACATCTAGGAAAATTATAAGGATGTACATGCCCTAAAACTCAGCAATAGCTCCAAACTGAAAAACACCCAATGGTTCAACAAAAGTATCAATAGAAGAAAGAGACAAATTCTGATATGTTTATACAATGTAACACTATTCGGCAACAAGAATGAATGAATTACCACTACACACAGCCGGATGAACACATGGTGCCTTCCTAAAGTTTAGCAAAAGAAGGGACACGGACACATTTAAACTAAAAAAAAGAAACCCTAAAAATATGTTTCTAGGGTGGCACACATAGCCAGGGTAACCAAGGAAATGACTGTGGAAGTTAAGGTGGTCACTGTATCTTCAGGCAGAGGTATGAGATAAAGTAGCCAATGTTATGAGGCATTTTCTGAGGGAACTGGCAATACACGCACTTTTATAGGGCATATTGTATTCCACAATAAAGATATTTCAAGATGATAAATGAGTGCCTAGCAATTTGAGAGTTCTTTTCATAAATAAAAAAATTAATTTGGGCTTGAAGGTGAGTCTGAAACTATAGTGACTATTTACTGGCACAACAAACTCAAGGCCATAAACTAGGAGCTGTGTGTGTGTGCGTGCATAAAGGATCAATCCGGCCAAAAATAATTAATTAATTAATTATGGTAGCCTTTTTTCTTTTTCCTTCAAAATGAAAACAAATTGAATAAGACACATGGAAAAGACATATTTTTAGAATCCTACTATACTGAACAGGAAACAGCTATTTAAAAAATTGAGGTCCTTTTTTTAGTTATTATCTAGGCACATTTGTGAAGCCAAAAGCATTGAGGACCCTTTGTAATCGCTCGTTCCTCACCTTTCATAGCTTGTAGTTACAGCCCTGCTTGCACATTATAATTGCCTGAGGAACTACCAGAGCCGTTTTGTAAAATGATGCCCAGGTCTTTGATATATCTACACACACACACAGGGTGTCAAAATAATGTCATATTCTTAAGAAAGGAAAAAGCTGTAATACTCAAGTCACATTTGACTTCTACAATGACAAGACAGTCTCAAATGTGACTTGTATTCATCTTTTGTTCTTGGTATATGAGTATACTGAGTATTACATTTTTAATACAGTTTTTCCTTTCTTAAAATGTTGTATGTGTCCATTTTTTTGTGACCTTCTGTATATAACTTCTTGGGCAAAGTTCAAAATCACTAGATCTCTTTTAAAATTCACAATGACATAGCCTTTAATTCTCAGAACAACTGAGCCAAAATGGCATGCCCATCTCAAGATGAGCAAACCAGAATTCAGACAGACATAGCAATTTGCCCAAATATCACACATGAAATTAATGACAAAGGTAAGGCTAACACCAGTTTATTTCATCCAGTAACGAACAGTGCAGTGTGGTACCGAAGCATTATGCTTCGTGTGGGCAGGTTATTATGGCAGGTGCGGAGGAGAGGGAGAAGCTTTAAAGGTAGCTCTGGCCTGCTGGTGAGTTTCTCCGTTCCTATGAAATTTCACTTAGAAGAATGACACACTGTTTGGGTGGGGGTCACATTTATAAACTTGACTCATTTTGTGCAAAAAACAATGTAGACAAAACATGTGTACCCCCTAATATTCTGAAATTTAAAAAAATAAAAGATTTAAAGGTAACTCTCATCTTTCCTATGCACCCCATCCTGAGCCTCCATCTCTCTTTGACTGGCCTGGGCCATGCAGAGGATTTCACTACCTCGCAGCCCGTTTTCTGAAAGGGTTGGTGTCCAGGACTCTGGTGGCGCTGATGGCCAGAGGCCCTTGACCCTTGTAGGTGTTTGTTTTAGTCCCTGCGTAACACCAACCACTCCCTGGGGCTGACCCCCGACTCAGTCCCCAGCAGGCGTACCTGTGACTGTCTGTTCTACTTTCAGCACACAGGCCTGGGGACAGTACAAGAAGCCAAGTTTGAACTGAGATTAAAAGCAGTGCGTAGGAAACTGGGTGAATGCCTACAACACTAGTCTAAGGCTTTCCTGGTTGGAAACAATTATTCGGAGTTCTCTATCAATTAATTTCCCTGGTTGATAAACCTAAGCGTACTAGAGGAAATACGTTTGACACTAACGTCTAAGTCAGATTGACGAGTAAGGTTCATTCTTTAGTTATCAGAACATACTGCTGGAGCAGGCACGGGGTGTGGGAGGTGAAGATGAACTAACGACTGCGACGAAGAGACCGTAAACACCTGATTTAGGATCCTTTTGCAGAGCTTCGCCAAAAAGTAGTAACATGAATGTTTCTGTTCACGTAAGAATCTGGGAAATAAAATCACCTTTATTGCGATATCCTCTGTCTCCGTGGGACGCAGACGACGTGTTGATTGCTCATAGCTGTCCAGGTGATATCTTCCAGGCTGCTTCCTGTTTATAGTTTTCGGCTGTGGCATCCAAATAGAAAAGGACACAAGTTGAAGCTTTATGAAAAAATGGAAGTTTTACCATGCATCACCTCGCAGTCCTACTCCTCCGCTTCAATTTTAAGAAAAAAGTAAAGTGAATTGCTTCTATGTCTTAATCATTGTGGCAGCTTCTCCCCTAAAAAAGCCCAAAGGATAAAAAATTGTTAGGCTACAATAGTAACCCTAATTCTGGCACCTCTTAAGAAAAATGAAAACATGAAGATATGATGCCTGCAAAGTACAGAGTCACTCATTAGGTTTGGGGTCATCTTTCTACATTGCTAGGGATGAATATACTCAGGCAATACAATGCCACGTGTTGTGTTGAAATGTGATCAAATTAACTCAGGTCCAACCAGAACCCACTCGTCAGGCTGTCAGGCTTATAGACATTGGAGCATTACATGTTTGATCATCCTCTGAGTCATGAGGATGTGGAATCTGATACACTCCCATAAAATCAGATTGAGCTGCACATGATCCACGAATGCCTGACGGATTAACAAACGCCTGAAGATCTAAAGTTTTTTGCCTAAAGATGTACAAGTATTCATATTAACATCCATAAGCTTTGTATCATGAGCTAGCCCACATCAAATATTATAGTTCTATTCCTAGTCAACAGACGAAAGATGTGACAGTCATCATATATTTAAAGTGAACTTTGTTAGGTCATAATTAGAAATTTATCATTCTCTATTTTTAAGTTCACACAGAAATAAATGGCTAAAGAGAAGGTGGAATTTTTAGCTCTGTAAACCTCTAATTTGGAAAAATTTTGAAATTCAAAATTTCTCCAGAAACTTAACAAGCAAACATTCCAACATAAATAATAACCTGTCTTACTTAAATACTGATACTTTATAGAGATCATGAAGAGCTAAATAGTAATATACCGTAATACTGTTAAGTTACCTACAAAAGCAATGGATTTTAGAATTGTGAAACTTTTTTTATTCTTTTGGCCTGGAATTGCAGGTTTATATTTTTGAAAAATCCATTGGGTTCTACTATGGGAATTAGGAATGTCCTTGAATAATCAGTAATTTAATCCAAACAAGATATTGCTCTTCCAATTTCCATCAACTGACGTATCAACGGGACATCAAGCTTTAAAACAGTACATTGCTAGGCTACATGCAAATAAATACACAGATTAAAAAGCAATGGAGAAGGGTAATAGTAAAGTACCAGCAGTGCTGTGTCATATAGAAAATACTAAATGCATTTAAACAGAGAGAGAGAAAGAGAGCCCATCCACGCATGTGTGTTCATGAAATTTTATTTTAGTTTTGTTTTTTCTTCCCACAGCCCTCATAGACGATCCTGGAAGTGCATTGCATGATACATAGAAAGCCACTATCCTTTAAGCTGAGTAGATTTTCCACACAAACAAGCCATACCTATATATAAATCAGTCTTGCAGAGTTTTTAGTTCTATAGTAGTCTTGCCCCCAGAGATCTAAAAGGAATGACTTCATGCCCTTCACTAAACTAAGCAGAGGGTGGGAAGAGGAGACGTGTTGACAGAGATTTGAGTTGGAGTTCCACAGATGTAATTTGAAGAGTCTTTGGCTCTAGAATGTCATGAATTCTCCATGGACATTCTACAGCCAAAACCACTTAACTCCAAGCTTTTACAGAATACATAGTATCTTAAGCGCTCTCAAGAAGGAGTTTCCATTAGTGTTATTTTCAAGCACACAGCTTTTTTTACTCCATTTGAAAAAGTTTGTCATTTGTGGTTTGGCCCAACAGCAGTGATGAATGACCCTGAAAGACATCAGAAGTCCAGTCTGGTTTCAATAACCCTGAAGATATTGGATGCATTTGAAGGGGATTCTTTATTCCCTTCCAAAAACCTTTTGTCAGTTTGGTTTTTCTTCTATCCCTCATCTCATACAAAAAAAAAAATCTTTAAATTTCCCTAACTCCATGAACTTAACCTCTCGTGTTTCTTTTCCTCATGTCATCTCATTCAGCTGATTCCATCTCTGAAGGATGATCAAATGAGGTCTTTGGTAGTCTAAGATCATAAAGTGTGATGAGGCTGGTTCTAATCAAATATTTCACTTTCCTGCTGCCTAAAAGTATTGACACTCTCTGACGTATTTGTTGTCTGTCTTTCCATGTCCATACAATAGGATAGAAACATTTCAATAAATCAAGCATTCAACAGCAAACAAGCACTCTGAAGCATCTCCACTTCAGTTACATGTGGCATCCTTCTCAGACAAAATCACACCTGCCCTATAAAGCAACTTAACTGCAAGTAACTCCAGAAAAGCAGAAAAAACAGCAAGTCTAAATAAAGCCAAAATGCTTAACTAGTTTTAGTGGTTTTAAATATGATGTAAAAACAATTAATACAGACTGACTTCCTGGTAAAGGCTTTCCAAGTTCCAATCAATTCCAGGAAGAAGACTGCATATACGTTTGTACTGAGTCACATCAATGATAAACCTATTCATGTTTTTATCTTAGAGTGACAGAATAACCAATTTTAATTTATAACATGACTCGTTTTGGAATAATGCCTTTTTTTTTTATCCTTATGAAATATTTGTATAAATTTTAAAGAATTTCTTTGGAATTTTTGAGACACATCCCTCAAGACAGTGGTACAGTTCAGTTCCATGGATTTCAATGTTATCTGATGGCTAATCACGCTTTCATTGACCTCTCTAATGCTGATGTCTCCTTTTGGAATAAGAAGAATTTCAAAATTAACATGTGCAAAATATGCTTCTTGATTCCACCTCAACCCCAATTTATTGATTTCTCTGCCTCCCTCTTTCAGTTAATGGCTACACCATCTAAAGAGCAATCACGCCAATAACACAGGATTCCCCTTGAGTTCTTCTGCTTCTTCATTTCCTTATCCAATTGACCAGTGAGTCTTTATCAGCTCAACCTCAAAAATGTACACTGAATTTGATCACTGGTGATAATAACGACCTCTACTTGTTCACTGACTTCTCTCTATATGGCAACCAAAGTGATCTTTTAAAAAATATAAACAAAATGACATTAGTCCCTACTATAGAACCTTCAATAGTTTTCCTGTTGCATTTCAATAAAATCAAAACTCTTCCTATGATCTACAAGACCCTCAATCATTATTCTTATTGTGTCTCAACCTCCCCTTGTTCACCAGGCATCAGCCACAGGACTCCTGTGTTGCTTGAATTCACCAAAGGAATTCCTACCTCAAGATCTTTGCCTATGGTAGTCCTCCCACCTGGAATTCTCTCTTTCCAGATTTTTGCAAGAAAGGGACCCACTCTTCATTCGGGCCTTCTCAGAAATGCCCATTTTGCTTCAAATATCCCATCCACTCTCTAATACCCTCTTTCATTTTCTTCACACAGTGAAACTATCTTACTGTATTAATTTGTTTATCCTGGGATTCCTGCCTCAAGAAAGCAAACTCTGTGACAGGAAAGCTGTTGTGTGCCTTATCCATAGCTACACCCCTAGGTCTTGGCACAAAATATAGGGTAGTGAGTCTTAAAAATACAGACAAATACATAATAAATGGTTTACTCCTATATATGAACATGACACAATAATTTAGAGTATGTTTGCAGACTTCATGTTTACTAAGTAAATATTTGTATCACAGATGACTGAACTGTTGTATAAATTAATAGATTATAGGACTCAGGTTTGAATTCTCAGTCTGCCACTTACTAATCTAATAACTTTTTTGAAGCCACACAACATGCAAACTCAATGTATTCAGCTGGAAAATAAAAATAAGTAATGGAACATAAACATGATGCAACAGAAAGCAATTTTTAACTTTAAAAAATATGTACATAAAACCATATTTTAAGAATATGGTACAGGAGTAGCAAGCTTATTTTGTGCTTAGGGAAACACCTCCATTTCCTTTCAAATTGAACTGTGTTGTCCCTTTGGGGATAATTCTGGCATTATGTATAAAGACAAGCCTTATACATTTGTTTTTTAAATTTAGACTTGGGAGTTTGTATAGAAGCAGGTGGCAATTGTTCTACACATAGGTTAAAAGATACAGCTGATAATTTCTTCTAATCCATCCACTCTGCTGAGACTCGCCTCTACTCACAGCCTCCCTAACAAGAGAAAGCACTTACGACTCCAGAGTGCTTCTTACAGGACTCAAAAGGAAGAGAGCCTTCACCGGATCTCCAGCTGTCGTCACCAATCTCATCACTCAAGAGAAACTCATTCAGCTTTTGAACACTGCAGAAAAACAAGCAAAAGAACACAAGATGACAGTTACTAATATAACATCTCCAGCAAAGTACTGCCTAACTAAACACGCAGCCTGCGTTATCACGGTGAGTAGTCTGTGAGCGTCATTTGTTAAGACCAACTGGGAATTCAGGTAGATGGACTAAACATCCTAAGGGATTTCTGAGACATGAAAATCAGGACCATTGGTCACCCTAAATTCAGCAGAACTCCCTTTGCATTTTTTTTTTTTTTTGCAATTATATTCCTTGTCAAAGATTCAAGGACGGTAGAGTTGGCTAGGAACTTGGAACAGAGTGGTTAAAAATAACAATACCAATGAGAGAAGTACTCTCATTCCAATTTTATAAATGAGAAATGAGGTACAGAGAGGTTAAGTAACCTGCCTAAAATCAGTTAGCATATAATATGCAGATACAGCGTCGCTGAGCACTGCGTATCCTGCTCACGTGCTACATGTTACCCCGTTCTCTGAACTTGCCAAGGAGAAGGCTTTGTGGGGTCCTGCTGCTCAAAGTGTGGGTCAAGGGCTGGCAGCATTAGTGTCAGCTGAGAGCTTAATCAAAGCAAAAATATCTCAGTCTACATCCTTAACTATGAACCAAAATATGCCTTTTTAACAATATCCAGAGGTGCTTCATGAGCACATTACAGAGTGACAGGCCCTGCTCTAGAAGAGAGGTGTGCAGACAGGTGCTGCTGTCTCCATAGTCTGCGCACAAGACTGCTTTGCCTACTCATTCTAGTCTTCTTAAACCAGCATCAAAGGATCTGGACCAAAAATAAATACATAAAACAAAGAAAACATCCTGTAATAAATAAAAAATACCCAAAAGAAATGCTCCTGTTAGCATGCTAGGATCCTAAAAGTGAGCAAATTTGTATGGAACATGCAGGGTCAACTAGAGAGGAGAAACTGCCTTTAATAGGAAACTAGAAAATCGGTATTTAAAATAAAAGCTTTCTCGATCTTTCTTTCTTTCTTTTCTTTCTTTCTTTCTCTCTTTCTTTCTTTCTTTTTTTTTTTTTTTTTTGAGACAGAGCCTCAAGCTTTCACCCTGGATAGAGTGCAGTAGCATCACAGCTCACAGCAACCTCCAATTCCTGGGCTCAAGCGAGTCTCCTGCCTCCGCCTCCCAAGTAGCTGGGACTACAGGCGCCCGCCACAACACCCGGCCATTTTTTGGTTGCAGCCGTCATTGTTGTTTGGCGGGCC
>CAUYON010178606.1:0-18150 GCA_963573935.1 Arctocebus calabarensis
CTGTATAACTGTGTACTACGGACAGCCGGCAGGTGAGTGAGTGAGCACACGGCTCTCTGCGTAACTGTGTACTACAGACAGCCGGCAGGTGAGTGAGTGAGCACACAGCTCTCTGTATAACTGTGTACTACAGACAGCGCCAGTTAAGTGAGTGAGTACACAGCTCTCTGTATAACTGTGTACTACGACAAATGCTAAACAGGAAAAGATCTGTTTCTTTTTGTAAAGGGTCAAAATAGAATTCTGTGCCTCAGCCTTGACTAGTGCAGATCACAGGCCCTGATTAAGTCCTTTGCCCAGATATTTCTTCTAATTAAACCTCTTCATCCCAGTTAAACCCAATTCTCCCTGATGGCTCAAATGTTACCTTCAAGAGTAAGTCTTCTCTAACTCCTACGGGAATTAAAAAGTTTCTCCTTTTTGTACCATGACAGAGAATAATAAAATCAGTAAATTTTTTGAGTATTTATTATTTCATTTCATCGTTACAACAACCTGGAGACCAAAGTTAATTACTGCCCCTATTTTACAAATGAGAGGATTGAAACTTGGAACAAGAAAGAAAAACATTAGTATCTCTAGTGAGTTGCAGCACCAGGAATCGAACCTTGGTCTTCATGACAAATTCATTCTTCAATCTTCAATACATTTTAAATATGTACCTTAAATTTGAATTGGTATGAATTCAAATTTGAATTAGTATGAATTCATGACTTATTTTCCTTTAGGAAAAAACTCTCCTAGCTCTGTACTGAAAAGGCCTGAAAACAATGGCCAACTCAAAGCAACAGAGGTATGATCACCTCTAAAACCCCAGGCTATGGTCTCCCTATATCACTTCCTAATACATGGAACCTGAGCTGATTTCAGATCTGAGGCAAAGACAGACAAGATTCACTTAGAACAAGCTGTCATCCTAGAAAGCAAAAAAAGGGTGGCGGCCGTAGCTCAGTGGGGAGGGCACTGGCCACAGATACTCAGGCTGACGGGTTCAAACCTGGCCCGGGCCAGCTCAACAACAAAGACAACTGCAACAAAAAAACAGCCAGGCGTTGTGGTGGGCATCTATAGTCCCAGCTACTTGGGAGACTGAGGCAAGAGAATTGCTTGAGCTCAGGAGTTTGAGGTTGCTGTGAGCTGTGACACCACAGCATTCTACCAGGGGCAATATAGTGAGACTCTGTCTCAAAAAAAAAAGATAGCAAAAAAGCTTTCAAGCTTTTAAAGTGTAATTAATTTCCAAAACAGATACATGCCCCTCAAATCTAATCTCTACTTCTTTCCACTAATCAAAACCCCCACATTTTAGTTGGATGCATAGCCAAGCTGGCAGAGATTACAGTTTCCAGTCTGTCTTACAGCTAAGTGGGGCCAGATTCCAACTAATGGACTCTAACTGGAGCTGCCATGTGTGTTTTAGGAAGCTGCCTGGCCTTCTGCACTATTCACTGCTCCCCACAGGCTGAAATTCAGTTGTAGAATAAGTTATAAAAAACAACCATCCGATGAGAGGAAAGACAGAGCAACAAGACAGAAGGAATCCGGGGCCCCCAATGATAGCCTGAGACAGAACCACCTTATTGCCCCAACTACTACCCAGTTCTATCTCTGATGCAAAATGAAAAGCTTTCTATCTTTTTACATCACTATTATTTTTGTTCCAATTAAAGATCCTAAAAGAAATTACCTGGCCAGAAGTTTTTCAGAATCTTGAAGGTTCAACTAGATGCTTTTCAATTTGTTTTTCTTTCTGCAGAAAACATGCATTCAAAGTAGTACTATGTATGTGTAAGGGCAGAAAAGCACATATTCTATTTAAACTAATGCCAAATGCCTTTGTGATTTAAAAAATGTAAAGCTGACACCTCTAAACTCAAGTCCCACTCTACTCCCAATTATTCAGATTTATTTGGATAATATAGGAGGGGGGGGCATAATAAAACCTTCCCAAAAAATAAATAAAATTTTAACATTTTTGGTGAAATGGAGTATTCTTAAATCCCATTCTTCAAATATAATACAGCCTTAGGTTCTACTCTTAACATAAAACATAATACTAAGAAAACGTGTAAGCTGTTTCAGGCTCTGATAGATTTCATTTCAGTTTCTTCCTTCTAAATATATATAGAAATAGGCTCGGCGCCTGTGGCTCAACAGGCTAAGGCGCCAGCCACGTACACCTGAGCTGGCAGGTTGCAATCCAGCCCGGGCCGGCAAAACATCAATGACGGCTGCAACCAAAAAAAAAAAATGGCCGGGTGTTGTGGCGGGCGCCTATAGTCCCAGCTACTTGGGAGGCTGAGGCTGGAGACTCGCTTAAACCCAGGAATTGGAGGTTGCTGTGAGCTGTGATGCCAGAGCACTCTATCCAGGGAGACAGCTTGAGGCTCTGTCTCAAAAATAAATAAATAAAATATATATAGAAATAGTTCTAAGATTCAAGAGTAAGTCCCTCAACTTTCTTTCTCTCTCCAAGGTTTTACCCTCCAACAACTCCAATCTCCAGTTCTTTTCCTAACTACTTCCAAGAAGAACAACTCAAAATTGAAGGACATCCAAACTGAAATAATCTAGGTAGGGAAAAGTAGATGAACAATGTCTGCCTGTCCCAGAATCTGCTGCTCAGAGAACTCACAGTCACAGCCCCATGCACTCTGTCCAGCACCTTAACACTCCGCCAAGGGCTCCAACACAGTGTGAGGAAAACGCTCAGGAAGAACAACAAAGAAGCTGGAGATAAAACTACACCAGCAACAAGTCAGAAGTCTCATACCCAGAAAGAATAGAGGCCTAGGAGGGGGGAAACTGTCTAAGAAATAAGATAGCATTTCTGGAGTTTCCAAATTGAAAGGGCCTTCTAGGAGCCCAGCACGATAAATGAAGAAACCTCTACACCACAGATCATCATTTCTTTATCCTTGGTAAAAAGTAAAATCCTAAAAACTTTAAGAGACAAAAGAAAAGCAACCTGCAAGTCACCAACAGAAACATGACTGATTATTAGACTTCAACAGCAACACTTGCAGGTGAAAATCAATGGGACATCTTCCACTTGAAGGAGAACTATTTCCAAACTAGAAACCAAAAACACAATAACCAAACATCCATCAAGTGTTACAGCGAGGACAGACGTCTTAATTTGCCTCCATGAATCATTTCTCAGGAAGCTGCTGGAGAGTATGAACCATCACAGGAGGATATTTAAAAGGGGTAAAAAAAAAAACCAAAAACCTAGAAATAGGATAACAAGCGACTCAACGATGAGAGAAGTAAAAGGAATCCCCATGATTACTTGCAGAGAAATCCTGGTAGGATTACTCTCCACAGGCCAACAGAACAATCCTGCAGACTGGAGCAGGTCCTTGGAGAACTCCAAAAGACATGTACCGAAAAGCAAACAAAAGGAACTGATGAATCCCTTATCTATTTGACTATATGGAGAGGTGTTCTCTTATTTGGGGGAAAGATTTTCAGTAGTGATATAGCTACATAATTTTCTTAGAAAAAAATGAAATGAAATGAAAAATACGATATACTGAAACAATCAAATTTTACATAATTGTAACAGGAAGGCGGGAAAGAGCAATGGAAGAAAATTGATTCCTCATCTCTACCAGGAAACCAACCAACCCCCGTCTGTGCAATAATGTTGAAGCATTTTAATAATGATTTCTGAAAATAGGAAGTCACAACAGGTAAAAAGGTTAAAAGCAGAAATTCAGGGTGGTAAAGAATAGATAAACGTCTGCTATTTCGCATAAAAGTAGGCTGTGAGCATTCATCCCCATTCTGCGAGGATAACCTCAGTATCATTCTTAGTAATGTCTTCTTTAATTTTCAAAATGTCAAGTTTACATGATCAAATTATTTGATCTACTTACAATCCCAATAGCATATTTAATTTTTTTAATTATTTTACAATTTATTTATTTATTTATTTTTAGAGACAGAGTCTCACTCTATTGCCCACAGTAGAGTACCGTGGCATCACAGCTCACAGCAACCTCCAACTCCTGGGCTTAGACGATTCTCTTGCCCTCAGCTTCCCGAGTAGCTGGGACTACAGCCGCCGGCCACAACGTCCAGCTATTTTTTTTGTTGCAGTTTGGCCAGGGCGGGTTTGAACCCGCCAGTCTCCGTACATGGGCCGGCGCCCTACCCACAGAGCCATAGGCGCCAGCCTATTTTTCTTTTTCTTTTCTAGCTGTACAACACCCAAGCATTCTTCTTATTTGGGGGAATGCTTTGTGGTGTGAGGCTTGATGGCAGGCACGGTCCAGTACTCATGTGAGTGGTGGAGGTGGCCCTGCTGAATGTGTCTGTGGATAGGTGCCTGCCACAGCACCTGGCTATATTTTTGTTGCAGTTTGGTCAGGGCCAGGTTCGAACCCGCCACCCTCAGTATATGGGGCCAGCGCCCTACTCACTAAGCCACAGGTGCCACCCTATTTTACAATTTAAAAAAATATTTTAACTAAAAATATTATAATTTTCAGAAGGAAACGTATTTAACAGATATTCAGGAAGTAAAAGCAATAGGTAAGTGACAGATGATCAGGCTGGGCACCGCGCCAGCAGGTGACGACTCCACAGAGAAGAGGCCCTGCACAGCGGCTCCCGCTGCTGCCACGCCAGTACCCACCGTGACGAGGGACGCCCCACCACCTGTAGGCAGAGCAACACCCCCTCCTCCACCTGGTCTGACACTCATGCGCACACTCATCGGACTGTCCTTGCTCAGGGACACAGGGAGCGGCCCCTCCAGGAGGAGACTCCGAGGACACACACGCCCAGAGCCCAGGGTGTGCTGCTGCCGATCCCTCTCAGCCACCTTCTTCCCTGTCATGCACCTTGTGAAACTGTGCAGTGTGTAGGAGCTTTTGATCCCCTTTCTGCATTAATAGATAATAAATGCATAGGACAATTGAACTATGAAAAAAAAGTTTTAAAAAAAAACTTTAAATGCTTAACCTTTCTTAGTATTCAAATAACATAACTTCAGTGGGCTCCAATCACTCTACGACACATCCTATTTGGTCAATCCAGGAAACATCACTTATTTTCCACTCTGAAATATTAATAGGCCAGGCGCTGTAGATCACGCCTGTAATCCTAGCACTCTGGGAGGTGAGGCGGGTGGATTGCCTGAACAAGAGCGAGACCTTGTCTCTAAAAACAGCCGGGCGCTATGGCGGTCTCCTGCAGTCCCAGCTACTTGGGAGGCTGAGACCAGAGGATCACTTGAGCTCAGGAGTCTGAGGTTGCTGTGAATTATGATGCCACTGTACTCTACAGAGGGTGACAAAGTGAGACTCCGTCTCAAAAAAGAAAAAATTAATAAAATAAAGAAACATTTATAAAAGGGTTATCCTCCAGGAACTCAAGGCTTAGTAAATAGAACTTTCTGTCCCAGAACTTGAAGTCCAGCAACAGTAAGTAAACAAGTAACATAATTAATATAAAAACTGTGGTGACAGTAATGAACTAAGCAGAGAAGACTAAACTAAGTCTTCTCAAAGGGCAGAGAAGACACAATGGAAAACTTAAGAGCTTCGCAGAAGCTGTCACGAGAGGAGTGGTTTGAGGAGAGACCGTAAGAAGCAACCCAGAATCACGGAGCAGGCATCAGTACCTGACAGAGAACCACCTACTCAAGACACAGTGGGACAGTTCAGTGTCGATAACACACTTACAAGTAAAGAAACCACAAAAAGAGATGAAATCAAATCATAAACGATCTTTTATGCCCTGTTAGGGAGTACAATATCCCAAGGTAGGAAAAAGAGGAGGGGAGAGAATCCCTAAATAGCATCAAAATTCAACAGAAAGACAAGGGCTACGAGCAAAACCAATTTGGAGAATCTGCTTATAGACAGAAATCCACACATACTGATGGATGAAGTTGTGGGAATTAACGAAATTGCCCAAGAGGATATCAGTAAAAAGGCAAGAAAAAGTAAGATTAAACCAGCAACACTTAGGGACAGGCAAACATGCTAAGGTCAAAGCTGGGCATTTCAACGAACAGAAGGCCAAAGGTAGCGGGCGCAGCGGCTCCCGCCTGTGATCCCAGCACTCTGGGAGGCCAAGGCAGGTGAACTGCCTGAGCTCAGGAGTTCGAAACCAGCCTGAGCAAGAGCAAGACCCTGTCTGTACTGAAAATAGAAAAACTAGCTATTCGTGGTGGCGGGCACTTGTAGTCACAGCTACTTGGGAGGCTGAGGAAAGCGGATTCCTTGAACCCAGGAGTCTGAAGTTGCTGACCAGACACCAGAGCTCTATACTCAGGGCAACAAAGTGGGGGTTGGGGGGGGGGGTGAGGAAGGAAGCCAAAGGAAGAGTGTAAACAAAGTTGAGAGAAGCTTTCAGGAAGAAAGTTCAGGCCAGGCATGGTGGCTCCTGCCTGTACTCCAGCATGTGGAAGGCCAAGACAGGAGGTTCACTCAGCCTGGGCAACACAGCAAGATGCCATGTTTACATTTACAAAAAACCCAGCTGGGCGGAGTGGCTCACACCTATAATCTTAGTATTCTGAGAGGCCGAGGCAGGTGGGTCACCTGAAATCATGAGTTCGAGACTAGCCTAAGCAAAAGCGAGACCCCCTTCTCTAAAAAAAAAAAAAAACAAATAGCCAAACATTGTGGCAGGCGCCTATAGTCCCTGCTACTTAGGAGGCTGAGGCAAGAGTAATCACATAAGCCAAAAACTCTGACGTTGCTGTGAGCTGTGAGTGGACAAAGTGAGACTGTCTCAAAAAATAAATAAATAAAAACAAAAACCAGTTAGCCAGGTGTGGTGAGATATACCTGCAATCCCAGCTACTTGGGAAGCTATGGCAAGTGGATCCCTGAGCCCAGGAATTAGAGGCTGCATTGAGATATGGATCACGTCACTGCACTCCAGTCTGGGCAAGAAAGGAGACTGTGTCTCTAAAAATAAGTAAATAAAACGTTTAAAACATAAACGAAAGAACGTCTAATAGTGCTGGCAAGCATGATGAAAGATAGAAATAAGCAAATTTTAATTTTGAAGATAGGAAGTTATTAGGGACCTATTAAGAAGGGTAGATTCAAAAACCAGACTCTTGACAGATGAAGGAAGGTGGGGAAGTTGGGGAGGTTATCAGAAATGAACCCTATAGACACTACACGAGGAGAATACACGAGGCGAGTACACGAGGAGAGTACACGAGGAGAGTACATGAGTGTTCCACTTGTTTCATTTCTTTTAGAGTGGGGGAACCAGAATTGTGAAGCCACCCCTTGGTCTAACCTCAGAACAATTCCTCATTGGACAAGGAAAGGACCTAGGCACCCACATCCTCCGCCCAAGCCTCTGGCAATCACGTGGTTTCTAGGGATTTGTGCCGTCTGGATGGTTCCGCGTGTGGATCCTGAAGGAGTGGCCTTTCATCTCCAGCCTCTTTCACTTGGCTTGTTTTCAAGGCGCAGCCATGTTGCAGCGTGTGCTAGAACTTGACTCCTTTTTTAAGGCTGACTATACTCCACTGTATGGATACACCACATTGTGTTTATCCACTCAGCTGGTGACAGACTCGGGGTTGTTTCTACCTTTTCGCTATAATAAACAACACTGCTGTTGACATTTATTTACAGGATTTTATGTAGATAATATATTTTCATTTCTCTTAGGTAGAAATAAAAGAAATTATATCACAAGAATCCTTCATGACGACTTTCCAAGAAACTGCCTAGCACATAGTAGGCCCTTAATACATGTTTATTAGATTAAATTAACCATTTTTCAGTTGTTTTATATTCTTTCTATTCATTTTTTGTGACTGTTAAGATTATGAAGAACCAATTTCTAAATTTGAAGGCATCATATTTCAGGTTCATTCTTTAGCAATTATTTCTGGGGGAAAAAAAGAAGACAGTTCCCTTGGAGTATTTCTAACTTTAATAACTATTATTCAATATAAACACTGAATAAGTTTCTCCTTATTAATAAAGAAAAATTAAGAAATAATTAAAGGCAAGGTGAACTCTATAAAATGTAACAACCACCTGATTATTTACATGTATTACATGCAGCTCCCACAGTTACACTCTTGTGAGAACACATACCCTTTGTGTGCTTTTAAAAAACAGTAACAAAACTTTTTCCAGTTCTAGTAGTTTAAGGTCAATATTTGCTCAGAGGAAAGAGCAATCTCTTGGCAACCAGCAATATGGAAATACTTTCTTTAAACAAAGTTTTACTACAACAAATTGCAAAGGTAAACTTTAATTTTTTAACAACTTTACTGAGGTATAATTATCTACCATAAAATTAATCCATTTTAAGAGTCCCACAATTTTTAGTAAACACACAGACTTGTGCAATCATCACCACCATGCAGTTTTAGAGTATTTCTAACACCCTAAAAACATCTCTTGTGCCATTTGCAGTCAGTTCCCCAACTACCTGAAAACAATTAACTGATTTACTTTACAGACGGTCTCTGTAAATGAAATCAGCAGTATGTAAGCTTCTGCCTCTTGTTTTTGAGGTTCATCCATATTGAAGCATTAAAGCAATTCATTCCTTTTTATTGCTTTTAAACAGTATTCCGAGTTTCCTTATTTAATGTCTGGTATACATCAACTCACAAACAACTGTGTCCTCTTTTACCAGGAGTAACCATAGATGAGGTATCAAAAAAATATCTGCACCTTGAATATCCTCCATACTAATTCCTCCATCTCTCTAAAATGCAAATCTGATCACTGTCCCAACTACTGAAGTTTCTTCAGTGGTTCTTCCATCAACCTGTAAGGCAAAGTCCAAGCTCCAGTTTTATTTCCAGCTGCATTTTTCTTGAACACTTTACCAACTGACAGTACTGAAGTACCTGTGATTTCCCCAAGCTCTGTTCTGTCACCTGTACGCCTTTGTACTCACCGACTTCACAATCTGAATTAATCTTTCAAAATTTACCCCGAGACATTTTCCAGAACCATCTCCCGCCTTATTTCTCAACTGCACCATTTTACCAACTTGTGCCTTAATCATTTTACTTCTTAACCACGTCATTACTTTCTCTCTCTTACCAAACTCATGACCCACACTTCACTGCTGTTCAGCAAGGGTCTGTCCAATAAACTGATCACATTCTGACTACTAGTGCTCCGCCATTTCATTAAGGAAGATCAACTGAATAAAGCCCACTCCAAAACTGATATGAACAGGACCTAACAGAAGTAGTACAACACATGGCAAGGTCTGGGGGGCAGGGTGCAACAAAACAGGGTGTACTCCAGCAGCCAGAGCCAAGCCCAACCCCACAGCTGCCCCCAGGAACGGACGGCACTGCGAGTGTCATCTACAGGCTGCGTCTGCCTCCAGCAGCAGGGCTGGTACTTCCAAGAGAGACCGCATGGGCTGCAAAGACCAAAATGTTTATTATCTGGCCCTTTAAAGAAAAAAATTGCCAACCCCTGCTATACATCATAATCCATGTTATGCAGAAAGAAAATAACAGCACTTGCTTTGTGTTAAGTTCTTTCATCTCACCTTTTAAAATTTCTATTTTTGTATATGTTTCCTAATAAATTATGAATATGGTAGCAATATATAATATCTAAATTTTAAAAATGTACATACATTGGGGATGGTTCATATTATAGTTTTACTAATATAAATGGCTCAATTAAAAAAATAGTTAAGTGTTAGGACATGCTTTAAAGGTTCATTTAAATTTAGCAATCAAGGTTATTCCATGAATGACTGAAGTTCTATTAGTACTTCAAATAAGAGAAATGGGCCTAGAATTAAACAAACTGAAAAACTCAAAACATCTCTAAAAATCTTTTTATGGTGCTAAAAATGTTATTTAAATGATGCAGGTAGTACTAAAATCCTTTAAGTTGAATGCAATAAAATATGAACTACATAAATCCAAATTGCTTCAAAGGTAGCTATGTTGTTTAAAGTTTATTATGACAGACAAATTAAATGCAAACCTGTCCTTCTAACCCCAAAAGCTCAAACGCCTGATAAATAATTGGCATATAATAAATACACAAACTAACAGAGTATCTTTCTAGCTAAATTTTTAAAAAATATGTATCTGTAATTTTGGAACCGAAGTATTCTTCAGTTATGATAGCAAGGTTATTTCTGTTTAAAACAACAGATACTAACTGAAGACTCTGCAGAGCACAGGAACTACAAAATTCCTTTCTTTATAGATCTTAAGCTTAGGAAAGGTAGTTTCTAATTAAACTAAAAGTTGGGGTCTGATCAGCAGCAGCAGCAAATTTATAAGCTCCACCTTAATTCACCAATCGAACCTGGATTTATCGGGTCAGGGTTATCATTCTAGGTTGAGTCAGATTCTCCAACAAACAGTCACAGCCCCCAGAGAGAACTACACTCTACTCTGCTCACCTTCGAGGCTTTTCTGAGGCCTTCCGAGATGACTACAACAGAGTTTTGAGGAAGGCTAGCCATCAGACAGGGCTTTCCCCACGTTCTGACTGCTTGAAGTGACATCCAGGACCAGGTCGCTCCTGTACCCAGGAACCACGACCCTCCCTGAGGCACCAGTCATCATGAGACCGTCAGTGCTCTTTAGCACTTCTTGAAAACCACTGGGCTGCTCCTTTAGCTGAAAGGAAAAAAAACATCAAAACCACAACAAACAAAACAAAGGGGAAAAATCAGTAATTCAATCTGAAAAGACAGAGCGTGGGGAAAAATACACCAAAACAGCCCTGTCTAGATAAAAACAGAGCCTTGCCTTTTGTAAAATCTCAAATTCTCAATACGTAATTCTAAAGGATTTAAAACCTGCTATACTGCATCTGAAAAGAACAACTGAAAGGGGAAGTTAAATGAAATGACTATGGGAACACAGCTGAGTAAGTATGATCAAAACACTTATGGACAACTAGCCGCCTGAGGCCTGTGTGCAAACGCCCCACCAGGAGACCGAATCCTCAACATTTTCCTTTCCTCCAATTGTAATCTTAACGGAACGGCAAGAAATAGCCAAACAGGCTAAGTTTATCAGGAAACTGTAAACATATGTTTAAAACTCATCTACTAGTATTCTTAAATAAAAAATGAGGCCTCCATCCTCTTTAATTGACCTGACACTTAGTACAAGGTATATGCTACTCAGACATAACACTCTTGACCCTGTACTCTGTTGAATTTCAATGTCAAAGCCTAGCTGAAATAAGCAATTTTAAATATTTCTATCATGTCCTTAAATTGAAAAAATTTTAAAAGCTGATGAATAATAGAATGATTTTGGCCTTATTTATTCAATCCACTTCAAAATAAAAATTTTAACTATCAAGAGCCCAGAGATGAAATTTTGCTTATTTCAGGCTGGGTGTAGTGGCTCATGGCTATAATTCCAGCATTCTAGGAGGCCCGGGCAGGAGGATCACTTAAAGCCAGGAATTGGAGACCAACCTGGGCAATACAGCAAAATCCTGTCTCTACAAAAAAATAAAAGATGAAAAATTAACTGAGTACGGTGGTGTGTGCTTATAGTCCAGGCTACTTAGGAGACCGAGGCAAGAAAATCACTTAGCCCAGTAGTTCAAGGCTGCAGGGAGCTACAATCATATCACTGTATTTCAGCCTGGACAACAGTGTTTTATCAAAAAAAAAAAAAAAAGAATAAAAATAAAAAATTCTGCTAGTTTCTATTTTCAAATACAATATATTTTCTTAAGACATAATGATAATAAAAGCAAAAAAAAAAAGAAGTCTTTGAACTCGTTTTAAAAGTTGAATTATAGGCTGGGTGCAGTGGCTCACGCCTGTAATCCTAGCACTCTGGAAGAAGACAGCTTGAACCCGAGAGTTTTAGGTTGCTATGAGCTGTGACACCGAGGTGCTCAACTCGGAGACTAAGTGAGACTCAGTCACAAAAAAACAAAAAAGGTGAATGTTGACGCCTTTAAAATATCCTTACCCTAAAGGTAATGATATTTTGTCTGTTAATTATTTTACTTTTCCTTCTCCTACTTTTTCATATTATCACATATATCTCGGTTAACATTACCAACGTCCACTAAGTGTCCAAATTAAAACCTGAAAGTAACACTAAACTAGTGTATTCTTACTTGTCTGAGAACAATGATCAAAGCTATGGCTCTCTCTCTCTCTCCCCAGAAAAACACACATACACACAGTTGAACAACTCTCCCCAGAAAGATATGCATGAACACAGTTGAAGAATGTTTAGATAAGATTCTAGGGAATTCACTGAACCCTCTGAAATCTAGGCATGGACTCCCGGTTCAGAATCACTGTCGTATACATTGCTTTTTCCCTCCAACCTTACATATCATCTTTGAAAACCTGCCTGGCATACCTACCAAACCTCTCAGATTTCACCTTCCAGGCCAGCACTAGCTTGGTTTTGGCACTTCCCATGTGTTTCCCAGTTGTTACAGGTAGTTTCTAATTCTTCCCATCTTACCATTCTTCAAGCGTCTTCTTTCACCTTGCTGGTGCATCTAATCATGTGGCTCACCTGCTTCAAATCTTCAATACACACGTTAACAGAATGAGAGCCGAGGACATCTCAGCACTGTCCCTCTGTCCTCTACCTACACTGCCGAGGACATCTCAGCACTGTCCCTCTGTCCTCCACCTACACTTCGAGCATCAGTTTCTCCCACCTGTTCTTTCCACACTCCAGGCATTTGATTTATAATCTCCGAATAAACTGTTCTCATGTCTTTACACTCTTGCATTCTATTGCCTCTTCCTGAAATTTCTTACTTTTTCCTCAAAACTTAGCTCCTTTCTGTAAGCTCTCTCAAAACCTTCTGTTTATTTCTGCCATGAGGTTTATCTTAATGTATTACAAATGCTTATTTACTTGCCTGTTTGGGGGCAAGAGCCTTAATTCTATCTCTGTGTCCCCAGTACCTAGAACATAAATACAGAACTAAATATAAATGTATGGAGCTGTCACTATCTCTATACACAGCCAAAGTTACTATGTATCACAGGGAAAACTGTGCTGAATTACTCTAAAAATACTCTAACAAATCAAAATCTAAAGAATTCATTCTAGAAGGGTATTTTTGCAACAACTCTCTAGAAAATTATGTGTAACCATCACCAATTCTTTATAAGTTCCCTTATCTGAGTTGGGCATACATTTTTAAAAGGATACTAGTTACATGAACATCCAAAACAGGAATTACAGCTTGGGAAAGACAAGGCAATCCTTTGTGCAAATACCTGGCGGATAATACCAACCAGCAGCCCTTCCCTCCTCCCCTGCACCACCCCCCACGTGAAGACCACAGCGAGTCCTCCCCAGCAAAGCACACTTCAAACAATTAACTTCTGACTCACTGTAGTTGGCACAAAAGTTAATTTTTCAAGGCACCTGAAAAATCTACTCTAAATTCTAACAAAAAGATTAGAAATTATTCTATTAAAAATATTCGCATAAGGCCAGCTCCATATCCATTGGAGAACTATCTCCAAGTTTAACAAGTCTAAAGGTCAAGAATTAAACGTTTTGGGGGACTGAAAACTGATACAACCATTTTGGAAAGAAACAGGGAGACTCCTCAAAGAACTCACTAAGACCTCCCATTTGATCCTGCAATCCCATTACCAGGCATCTATCCAGAGAAAAAAAATCCTTTTATCATAAGACACTTGCACTAGGCTGTTTATCACATCTCAATTTATAATCGGAAAACGTGGAAACAACCTAAATGTCCACTAACTCAGGAATGGATTAACACACTGTGTATACTGTGGAATATTATTCAGCCATTAAAAGAGATAGAGACTTTACATCTTTTGCATTAACCTGGATGAAGGCAGAACACATTCTTCTTAGTAAAGCACCACAAGAATGGAGAAGCAAGAATCCCATGTACTCAGTTCTACTATGAAGACAGAAGATGAGCTAATACAGGGGGGAGGGGGAGAGGGGAGAAAGGAGGGGAGGGAGGCCTGTCGAGGGGTCACAGTGCACGGCACACCTCTGGGGGGCAGGACACAATTGTGAGAGTACTTTACCTAACAAACACAATCAGCGTAAACTAATTCTTAGTACCCTCAATGAATCCCAAACAATAAAAAAAGAATTAATCGTTTTTTATGTTAAAATACTTTTTGCTTCCCTCTTAAGTCAAAAATATTTCTAATCTATTTTGTTAAAGTTGTTCATTTTGACTTTTTTTTGTGGTTTTTTAAAAGAGCAATAGTATGGTACTATGTTCTAAAACTATGTTTTCTAAATTTGATTGTATATCAGAATCAATTGTAACACCCTAAAAAACACATTCCCAGGTCCCTACCCAGATCAACAGAAACAAAATTTCCAGAATTAGAACCGAGGCATATATATTTTATAAAGCACAGAAGGTGATTGTAATGTAGTCATCTCAAAGCTGCTGTTCTAAATATCACAGAAGTTTATAAATGAACGAACTAGACTGTCTATTGGTTCTGACAAGCTAATAACCGTAGGGTGAATTACTTCACCCTCTGAATAGAAACTATTGTGAGGTATCTTACCACAGAATTCTAGATAAGAGATTAGTTACTGCAGTCACACAGCTTCATCAGCATCAGCACAATCAACCAGCACATCTTTTTTAATTGCTCCACTGTTGTGTTACCTAGAAGTATTCCTTAAGACTGTTTATCACATGACCTTGGAAAAAGGTATATTCAGTGAGAGTAGAGCACATGAGAATGGCTGAAAATTCACCAGAGATATTACATTGAAGTATTTCATCAACTCCTTTAAATTATGCATTTTATTATGTTTTCAATATACTAATAATTGGATGTATACATTTCTATAGCATACAAGCAATAATAAATCCAGGGATTGACAGAACAGAGCCAAAAATATGGGCAGTAAAAGAAAATCCCAATGATTTGCATCCGTGAATTCTTATTAAATGTTCTTGGAAAATGGAACTGACACTAACATACACAGAAATGTTACACATATGTTTAGAACAATCAAATCACAAATTAGTAAGAGGTACTCTTGAGATTGTTACTAAGTCCCTGGTAATATCAATATGAAGAGGCTCTTACAAGAAAAACAAGAAAACTCAGACACACCTCTGCACACAGTTCCCGTGTTTGATACTCTCCATCTTACCACTGTGCAAATGTTTTCCAAACAGAAGGCTCCCCAAAATTCTAAGTGTCCTCAGAAAAAGCAACTATTTTAAATATATGTTAAAATGTCTTTACACAATTAAACACAAGTTTTGATAGCTGTTGGCACATATTTTCAGCAATTTTAGTGAATTAAAAACATTTTATGGGGGTTGGGCAGAACTGTAGCTTCTCAATCATTTCAGATACTAGAAACACATCTCAAAAAATTCTGGACAGTCTTGTAGTCATAAAGAATTTGAAGAAAGCCATAATTAAGATAAAATTGCCAGTTACGATGAAATCACTTACACTGCCCTAAAATAATATTCCCTATGTGAAATACTGATGAATTTTTCATCACCTTTTGAGAACCAGCAAGTGAGAATGTAAGACTCCATCTATGGCTATCTGAATACACAGCTGACGTTACGCTGACATTCTCTTTCTATAAACACGTGCCCTTACTGAACATCTGCCCCAAAAGTTATAGAAGTAGGTGTTGCAGTTGGGCTTACAAAAGCTGGGACAGCGTAATAAGAGAAAGCAAAACTCTTGGATGTCAAAAACCACAGGATAATTTTGCCTGCAAGTATCTTCACTAAAATGACAGTCTCCAGGGCAATCACAGGGTAGATGCAGAAGGACTCTACAGCATATAGAAATCTCAGAATTTGAAAGATCATACTACTATTAGCACTTGCAAGGTCAAGAAAAATAACCACTACACTATCTTGGAATGTCATTCATCACTAAGAAAGTACTGGCAGGATTTCCTCTGGCCTCCTTTATTAATACAGTTAGCCAGAAGTTCCTAGAATCACAGGACAGAACAGTTTTCCATTGCAAAACGGTATTAGGATCTTTGCAGAACATAAAAATCAGAAAAAAATCTTTTTCAATAACTCTAACTTGTTGATTCTACCCAAACATATGATGCATCAGTAATATAACATGACAAACAGAACTATGAGTATTTGGGTAACTATTGGGCAGGTAAGCAATATACTTTTTGTGTGTGTCAGAATTCTTAAGTCTTATCAGAGTCACTCCCCATGAATTAAAATATTGCAAATCAACTTTATCAAATATTTTTAAAAGGCAAAACATACCCACATACAATTCAACCCAAGCAGTCATCCAAAGAGCCAGACACAGTTCTTCAAACAAACTACACAGAAACGCAGTTTATGATGCCTCTGACAATGTCCTGGACTTTCATTAAAAAAGGCCCAAGAAGATAATTAAAGACACGAATTAATGTAAAATGATCACATACAGCTCAAGATTTTCACCTAAGTGTATAGCTATTACTCTTTCCTAACTCATAACACATTGCTAGGTAATAGGCTGTCACAGAGAACATGAGATTCCTATATTTTTTTGACAAACAAATTATAAAAAATTGGGTCATTTTGGTCTGTAACACACTTAGCCAGGTCAACACCCAATATGGCACCAAGTTTTTCCATTAACTGTTTCCTGGATTCAAAACAACTTTACGCTGGCTTCTTTATAAATTTCACAGATAGAAACTGTGAGCCACTGCTTATGTATCAAACCATCCATACGATCCTTGAATTTAGTCATTAAAAAATGAAATTACAATATAAAAATTCACATTATGTAAGATTTGACACATGCCCAGGACAATATTACCCCCCACCTTTAGTGTTTCCACACCCTCAGTCTGTATCTCTATTTCATCACCCATGAAACCAAACTCCTCCATAGGACCAGAAGAACATCAAGAACCAGAAATCCATCCTGTTCATAGATTGTTATGGTCACTACCTAGAAATGGTCTGATCCTAACAGTCATCCCTAGAACACTGAAGGAGTAAGAAATGAATACCTATTACACTTACACAGAAAAGTGAAGAAGACAAACAAGAAGCCAGGTAAACAGAGGTAAATTTGAAGAACACACAGAATCCAATAAAACAGCAGTTGGTTTGTCAGGGTGTCTGAAATCCAGATAAAAGCCTCATCTAGATTCTGGCAATAACAAATGCTGTAACCCAATTACTCTGCCTCCTACATCTTGATTTCCTCATCTGTAAAATGAAAGACCAAACGAGCTCTATATTTTGTCATATGCTAAGACATCCCATCTTAGAGACGGACGCACGACCCTGCCAATGGCAACAGGCCGCACAGCAACAGCCACAGCCCCCAAGATCACGCACCCACATCCCTAAGGTGGGGTCGCCAACACATTCGCTCATGCAGTATATCTAGAAAGGAATCAAGTTTTACAAAAGGCAAAAGTCAGGAACTAAAGAGAAATGGAAAGGCAAAATTCTGTTTATTATTTCCTAGGAGAAACCACAATACAGATCACATCCCAGCACGCATCTACACACACACACAAACGATACAAAAAGCGGCATTGTATTTTCCTATGGAATAGAAACAGCTCCTTAAAATGAATCACAGAATTTAAATATTCAGTTATAATACATCTCATGTATTGTTGTATGTATATTACAACATCTTATGTAGCAAAAATTACTGAGGAGTACGTTCCTCTCTGCCTCAACCAAATCAATCTATTTGAGACTCTAAGATCAAAACATACAGGGAATCAAAGACATTCCTAAACTTGAATACTGAAACAATTCACAGGCCTATGTTCCAACTTCATGAACAAAACAAACCTTTGCCTTAAAACAAATGAACCTTCCACCTCAGAGAAGTACCAGCAATAGTAATCATTCTCGAATGACGACAACCAGATTCAACACAACAAAGGACCAATCTCGGCTCGGCGCCTGTGGTTCAGCGGGCTAAGGCGCCAGCCACGTACACCTGAGCTCGGGGGTTCGAATCCAGCCTGGACCTGCCAAACAACAATGACGGCTGCAACCAAAAAATAACCAGCCATTGTGGCAGGTGCCTGTGGTCCCAGCTTCTTGGGAGGCAGAGGCAGGAGACTCGCTTGAGCCCAGGAATTGGAGGTTGCTGTGAGCTGTGATGCCACAGCACTCTATCCAGAGTGACAGCTTGAGGCTCTGTCTCAAAAAAAAAAAA
>CAUYON010178608.1:0-24030 GCA_963573935.1 Arctocebus calabarensis
ATTTTTTTTTTTTTGAAACTATCACCCTGGATAGAGTGCTGTGGCATCACAGCTCACAGCAATCTCCAATTCCTGGGCTCAAGCGAGTCTCTTGCCTCTGCCTCCCAAGTAGCTGGGACTACAGGCGCCCGCCACAACGCCTGGCCAATTTTTGGTTGCAGTCGTCATTGTTGTTCGGCGTGCCCGGGCTGGATTCGAACCCGCTGGCTCAGGTGTACGTGGTTGGCACCTTAGCCCGTTGAGCCACAGCCGCCGAGCCTATCTCACAGGTTTTAATAGTTTGTGTCTTTGTTGTCATTTTCTTTTTCAAGTAATCTTATGATTTCCTCCTTTATTTCTTCCTTGACCCAACTATTGTTCAGCAAAAGGTTGTTTACTTTCCATCACTTTGTTTGGGGATGAGTGTTTGTGGGAATTGAGTTCTGTTTTTTTTTCCATGGTGGTCCATAATGATACAAGATATAATTCCTGTTTTTTAAATTTGCTGAGGCTTGATTTTTATCCTAGGGATATGATTGACCTGAGATAAAACTCCATGAGCTGATGAGAAGAATGTATATTCACTAGTATTGGGGCAAAATGTTCTTTGTGTGTGTGTGTATATAATTTTTTTTTTTTTTTTGAGACAAGAGTTTCAGTTTGTCACCCTTGGTAGTAGAATGCCATGGTGTCATTGCTCAGAGCAGCATCAAACTCTTGGGCTTAAGCAAGCCTTTTTGCCCCCACCTCCAGAATAGCTAGGACTACAAGTGCCTGCCCAGATATTTTTAGAGACAGGGTCTTGTTCTTACTTAGGCTGGTCTCGAAATTATGAGCTCAAGCAACCCACCTGCCTCACCCTCATGAACCATTGCACCTGTCCCCTGTTTATGTTTGTAAAACCCATTTGTTCTCGAATCATGTTTAATTCCCATGTTTCTTTAGTTTCCACTTGGAGGATCTGTCCATTTCTGTCAGTGGGGTATAAAGTTCCCAGCTATTACAGCAGTGTTGTTTATCATATTCAGTCCAAGTAAGGTTTGCTTTGTGTACAAACCTGGGAGTGTTTTAAGTTAGGTGCATATATATTTAGGATTAAAATGTCTTTTTGTTGGATTATTCCCTTAACTGGTATATAGTGTCCATCATTGTCTGTTTTTATTCATTTATTTATTTATTTTTGTGTTTCTGCCCGGGGCTGGGTTTGAACCCGCCACCTCTGGCATATGGGGCTGGCGCCTTACTCCTTTGAGCCATAGGCACTGCCCATCTGTTTTTATTTTTGTTGCTTTTAAAGTCAGTTGCATCTGCAAAATTGCAAACTTTTTTTTTTTTTCCTGAGACAGAGTCTCACTTTGTTGCCCTTGGTGGAGTGCCATGGTGTCATAGCTCACCCAACCTCAAACTCCTGGGCTCAAGTAATCCTCTTGCGGCTGGACATGGTGGTGTCTGTAATCCCAGTGCTGTGGGAGGCCAAGGCGGGTGGATTTTCAGTGCTCACAGTTCAAGACCAGCATAAGCATGAGTGAGCCAGAGAAAAGACCCCGTCTCTACCACCAGGAAGGAACACCACCAGGCGTTGTGGTGAGCGCCTGTAATCCCAGCTACTTTGGAGGCAACCGGTGAATCATTACAAGGAAGGACAATGGAAAAAAACAAATAAACAAAAGTAATCCTCTTGTCTCAGCCTCCTGAGAAGCTGGGACAATAGGGGTCCGTCACAACACCTGGCCATTTTTAGAGATGGGGTCTTGCTTTTCTCCTACTGGTCTTGAATCTGTGAGCTCAGGAAATCCACCTGCCTTGGCCTCCCAGAGAGCTAAGATTACAGGCATGAGCCACCACACCCGGCTGCAACTCTTGCTTTCTTTTGGTTTTCATTTTCATGAAATACTATTTTCAAACCCTTCACTCTGAGTCTTGATTTATCCTTGGGAGTTAGATGCATTTTCTGAAGACAGCACATATTTGGCTTATATTTTTTTATTTTTTGTTTTTTTGAGACAGAGTCTCATCATGTTGTCCTGGGTAGAGTCCCACGGTGTCATGATTGCTCACAGCAACTTCAAACTCTTGGGCTTGAGCAATCCTCTTGCCTTAGCCTTCCAAATGGCTGGGACTACAGTTGTGGGCCACTATGTCCAGATGGTTTTTCCATTTGTAATAGAGATAGGGTCTTGCTCTTGCTCGGGCTGGTCTCTAATTCCTGAACTCAAGCAGTTCACCTGCCTTGGCCTCCCAGAGTGCTAGGGTTAAAAGTGTAAGCCACTGCACCCTAGCTTGTATTTTTTTATTGAGTCAATCAGCCCGTGTCTCATCAGTGGGGAATTCAAACCATTCACTTTTCTTTAGAGAATTGATAAGTAGGGTGGAGTTCTGTTCATGTTGTTGCATGGAACTGCATTGTCTCGTTTTGTCACTTTGGTTATTGTGGTAGCTAGCCTTTGTCCTTTAGTTTGTAGGTGTCTTTGCTTTGCTGATGGTCCAGTGTATTGGTCTGTGTAAAGTACAGTCTGAAAATTTCTTGCAGAGCTAGTCTTGTAGTTATAAATCTCCTCAATATTTGTTTGTCAATGAAAGGTTTGATTTCTCCATCAAATATGAAACTTAGTTTTTCAGGATACAAAATCCTAGGTTAGCAATTCTATTTGAGAAGATTGAAGATGGAAATCTCCTTTTTGTGTCTTATATAGCTTCCACTGAGAAATCAGCTGTTAACGTGATGGGTTTTACCCTTGTAGATCTGATGCTGCTTACACCCAGCAGCTTCTAGAAGTTTCTCTTTGATTTTGATTTTGGCCAGGTTAATTACAATGTGTCTATGAGATGATCTGTTTGAACTGAGGTGACCTGGGCTTCAACATCCTTCTAATAGGTGTATGTCTGTATCCCAAGCATATACCTACTACTGAATCTAGTAGCTGTAATGCTTGGGAAATTTTCAGCTCAATAATATGAAGTAGGGCTTCCATGTGTTTGGAATTCATATGACATATGTTTGTGTGCTTCATGTGGTCCCATAACTCTCTAAGACAGTGGTTCTTAACCTGTGGGTCACAACCCATAGGAACTGTATTAAAGGGCCACAGCATTAGAAAGGTGGAGAACCACTGCTCTAAGAGATTGTTCTGTCTTTACTCTCTTCCTCTCTACATCTTTCAATGACTGGGTTAGTTTGAGAAGATTGCCTTAAGGATCTGAGATTCTTTCTTCTCCATGGTTCAACTTATTGTTGAAACTTTCTATTGAAGTTTGGAACTCCCTCAATGCCTCCTTCAATTCATTAAGCTCCATTATATCTTTTCTAATTTTGTTGCAATCCTTGGAGAGTTTATCTTTAATTTTTTTAATTTCTTGGCACAGTTCTTGGATTTCCTTTTGCTAGTTTTCCACTTTGCCCTCAATTCCCTTCATCATTTTTGCCAGCCATAATCTGAATTCCATTTCTGTCATTTCCAGATTATGTTTATAGTTGGACTCTTCTATGGTAGCTCCATTGTGATCCATTGGGGGAGTTATCTATTCTGATTCTTTGTTACTAGAAATTTTTGGCTGGTTTCTTCTCATGTATGATTTCTTCTTCTTTATTTCCTTACCCTATTCTTGCTCTTCCTCCTTCCCTTTGTTCTTCTTTGCCTCTAGGCTTTGAGATTAAAATGACCTTTTGCTAAAGGGAAAAAGGGAGAGAAAAGAAAAAAGGAGAAAAATGATGAGATAATGATTTTAAAAAATGAAAAAAAAAATTTTTTAAAAATGAGAGAGAAAGGGAAAGAGTAAAGAAAAACAGTACATATATGTAACTGTGGTTAATATAATCCTCTTTTGGTACCTTGAATATTTTTTTTTTTGAAACAGAGCCTCAAGCTGTCACCCTGGATAGAGTGCCGGGGTAATTGCAGCTCACAGCAACCTCCAATTCCTGGGCTCAAGCGAGTCTCCTGCCTCTGCCTCCCAAGTAGCTGGGACTACAGGCGCCCACCACAACTCCTGGCCATTTTTTCGTTGCAGCCATCATTGTTGTTTGGCGGGCCCAGGCTGGATTCGAACCCGCCAGCTCAGGTGTACGTGGCTGGCGCCTTAGCCCGTTGAGCCACAGGTGCTGAGCCGGTACCTTGAATATTAATCAAAGGAAACAGAAAGTTTAAAAAATTAATTGTAATTACTATGTTCTTATGGAGAGTTAAAAAAAATTTTTTTAGTAAAGATACTAGGTGGTGCTCTAGTATTAGTGAATAAAACAGTTGCTTTTGGGTATGGAGATCCAAGGCTGGATATTGAAGCATTTGATGTTTTACAGCTGGTTGCCAAGGAGATGAGGACTGGTTTTCCTGTTCTGGGAACCAAAACTGTGTGGGTGGTAAAGCCCCTAGGCCTGGAGAGTACACCAGGACGTTCAAGGGCATTGCAACCTATTTCTGGGATAGTTATGTGTTTTATTTTTACCTAAGGCTGGAATTGTACCTCCATGATCCAAATGGTGCCCAGGATGCAGAGGGTGGTGGCAGGACCTCTCTGATCTGGTTAGCATAGCTGCATGCTTAGCTCATAGATGGCTGCCCAAGGTTGGAAGGCACAGCTGAAGTCTGCCATGCAGTCTCTCTGGAAAGTTGTGCCAGTGTGGGCCCACATGGGCATTAGCAGACTCGGGGCTTCAGTGATCTCACTAAAGTGGGACAGTGGTGCTCCGTTTCCCCAGTGCTTGCTAGGCAGCCAGGTCACCTGCTCCTCAGATTCTGTGCCCACACTTGCCTACCCTGCATAAGGAAAGCACCCAGCTGCAAGTTACTGGCCCTGTCCCAGAAGAATCCACGAGCCAATCTTTGCACTCTTCAGTCTTGTGCAGAAGGACTGACTTTTGAGCAACATCCAGTCTTGTGGGTTCCCAGCTTCTGCTTGCTTCACTCTACACCCTCCACCCAGAGGAACAGGTGCCTACCCAGGATTCAGGTCCTTTCCTGGTCTACCCCCTACACACCAGAGGCCTGTGGGGAGTGGTGGTGGTTTTCCAACCACCCTAAACCCACAGCGATTCCAGATACAGGTTCTGTACCTGGGTCACTACTTCCTTATAACCTGCTTTCCATGCTCTTCCTTCCTTCCTTATCTTTTCCAGTCCTGGTGTTCCATGCTGTCCCTCTGTGCCTTTACAGTGCTCTTTCTGAGCTGGATAATCAAGAAGGTAGTGGCTCTCCCCAACCTTCCCAAGAGAAGCTAGTGAGAAGAAACCTCTAGGTCCCCATCTTGGAGCACTCCCCAGTAACTGCTTTTTAACTTTGTTTTACTGAAATCTTTACTTATCTTTGTTATATTGCTTCTTTTCTGATTTAATGGCTATGTGTTCTGGGGTTTTGGAGGATATCCTGGAGTAATTCTTTTAGAATGTTTTCAGTCCTCGGATATATGAAAATAGCTTTATTTATTTATTTATAGATTAGGTCTCACTCTGTTGCCCAGGTTGGAGTGCAGTGGCTATTCACAGGCATATTACACTCTTTAACTCTTGGCCTCAGGCTGGGCACAGTGGCTCACACCTGTAATCCTAGCACTCTGGGAAGCCTAAGAGGGTGGATTGCTTGAGCTCAGGAATTCGAGACCAGCCTGAGCAACAGTGAGACTCCATCTCTACTAAAAATAGAAAACTGAGGAAAGAGGATGCTTGACCCAACAGTTTGAGGTTGCTGTGAGCTATGATAATGTCATGGTACTCTACCAAGGGCAACAAAGTGAGACTCTGTCTCGAAAAGAAAACAAATTTAAAAAATACTCCTGGCCTCAAGTAATCTTCTGCCTCAACATCCCAAGTAGCTGGGACTACAGGTGCACACCACCATGCTCAGCTAATTTTTTCTATTTCTAGTAGAGAATAGGGTCTTACTCTTACTTGGGCTGGTCTTAAACTCCTGAACTAAAGCGATCCTCCTGCCTCAGCCTTCCAGAGTGCTAAGATTATAGGTGTGGGCCACCATGCGTGGCCTAGATTTTTATATTTTGAAATAAAATTTTTTTTCTCATTTTTAATGATTTCATCCTTTCTCTGTCCCTCTGAGATACTTATTAGATGAATATCAGAAATCTTTAGGTCTGTTCATGAAGGCTGCAACCCATTTCTCTCATGCTATCTTTTCTTTTCTTTCCTTTTGTTTTTTTTTTTTTAAGAGACAGAGTCTTACTTTGTTGTCCTTGGTAGTCACAGTTCACAGCAACTTCCAACTCTTGGGTTTAGGCGATTCTTTTGCCTCAGTCCCCTGAGTAGCTGGGACTATAGGCGCTCGTCACAACGCCTGGCCATTTTTTGTTGCCGTTTGGCCAGGGTTGGGTTTGAACCTGCCACCCTCAGTATATGGGGCCAGTGCCCTACTTACCTAGCCCACATGTGCTGTCCCACATGCTATTTTTTTCATCTATAGCTTTTCATCTTGTTCTGAAAATTCTCTGCTCCTCCTAATTCTCTGATTTTTAATCTCTGTCCATGATCTGTTTGTCAAGGTTTTATTTTGGTAATCATATATTTGTTTTCTCTAAGACTTTTTTTCATGTTGGCATCTTCATGTTTTTTATGGATGGTATATTCTTTTTTTTTTTTATAATTTTATTGAATCATAATTGTGTACATTGGTGTAATCATAGGGGGATGGTATATTCTTGAATTTTCTGAGGAGATGTATTTTTAAGTCTTACATAACCATTTTTTCAGAGTTTGATCCTCTGAGAAAAACCAGTATTATGAAAAAGAAAGCATCAATTTCAGCAAATATTTGGTGTTTTTCTAGTGTAAGTTAGGATTTTGAGACTGACAAATATTAGTAGCTAAAAATATCCTTTGCTCAGTTGACTATCTTCCAGAAATTCTTTCTGTTCAAGCTTTGTCATATTTCCATTGTTGTTATAGATTATTGTTTTTGTTTTATGTCTTCACTTAATTGGCATTTATAAGAAGTAAAAGAATTGTGTACGTTTAGCCAGCCATTTGAAACCATTTCTGTCGATCAAGAAGAGCACAGCGGTAGGTAATCTTTTATATCATCACATTAAAGCCACCAAGAAAAAAAATGGAGTGCTATTTAAGAAAAAGAGTAGCCATTGTATATATGGCTCTCTTTCATAGGCTATACCACATAGTGCTCCAAATAGATATTTTTTGCATTTTAACAAACACTGTAAATACAGAAGAGAAAAAGAGGGGAGAGAGGAAGCCTGGAAGAGTAGCAGATACAGATCTATAGAAAAACACTAAGCCATTTTAATTTGTATAGGATGACAAAAATATGTTAATGTTAATTAAATATTTGCAAGTGTGACAAAAATTGAAATATCGATTGATAATACCATTGTTAGGCCCAATATCCTTACAAAAATAATGAGCAATGTATAAAATTTTCAACCATCATTATGTGCAACATAGGTTTCCATAAAGGTACAAGTTTGTGTTAAGTGAATCCTAAAAAATAAGGTTCCTAAAAATACGGCATTTAATGTATGACTAAATGTCAGACAGAAATAAGCACCCATTCTATGGAATACAATGGAGAATATGAGAAAACTTAGTAGGAAGATTCAGAAAACATTTCAAAGGACCTAGAAGAATAGATAAAATTTGGTAAAGAACTATTCAGAAGGATGGAAGGACCAATAGAGGTGGTAGAGCATACACATTAAAAGTTAATATGGGCTCGGCGCCTATAGCTCAAGCAGCTGAGGTGCCAGCCATATAACCAGAGCTGGCAGGTTCGAATCCAGGCCAGACCTGCCTAATAATAATGACAACTACAACCAAAAAATAGCTGGGCATTGTGGGAAGTGCCTGTAGTCCCAGCTACTTGGGAGGCTGAGGCAAGAGAATCACTTAAGCCCAGGAGATGGAGGGTCCTGTGAGCTGTGACACCACGGCGTTCTACCCAGAGCGACAGATTGAGGCTCTGTCTAAAAAAAAAAAAAAAAAAAAGTGAATATAAATGATGAAGGGTGAGGCAGGAGCACTGCTTGAGCTCAGGAGTTTGAGGTTGCTGTGAGCTGGGCTGACTCCACCACACTCTAGCCTGGGACAACAGAGTACGATTCTATCTCAAAAAAAAAAAAAAAAAAATTTACTCTAGAGGCCAGATTGCTGAGTTCAAATTTTGACCATGCCCCTTATTGGCTTTCTCATTTTGCAAGATGACTTCTTTGTTCTTCTGTTTTTGTTTTTTGTTTTGCTTTTTTGCTAAATGAGAATAATAGGGCCTATCTTTTAAAATTGTTCTAAGTAATAAATTAATCCACATAAAGCACTTAAAACAATGTGTGGCATAAACTATTATTTTTGTTTGTTTGTTTGTTTGTTTTTTGAGACAGAGGCTCAAGCTGTCACCCTGGATAGAGTGCTGTGGCATCACAGCTCACAGCAACCTCCAATTCCTGGGCTCAAGCGAGTCTCCTGCCTCTGCCTCCCAAGTAGCTGGGATTACAGGTGCCCACCACAACGCCTGGCCATTTTTTGGTTGCAGCCACCATTGTTGTTTGGCAGGTCCAGGCTGGATTTGAACCCGCAAGCTCAGGTGTACGTGGCTGGCGCCTTAGTCCGTTGAGCCACAGGCGCCGAGCCTAAACTATTATTGTTAGCTGCTATCATCATTATGAGATTTTTGGATTGTGAAAGAACAGAGAGTATTCATTGGCTAGTAAATGAACTGGTATGATTAAAATACACAGCTCATGTTGGGGAGTAGTAAAAGAATATCTTAAAAAAAAAATCACTTGGAGGCCAGACATTGTGGCTCACTCCTGCAATCCTAGCACTTTGGGGAGGCTGAGGCAAGAAGATTACTTGTGGTCAGGAGCTTGAGACCAGCTTGAGCAAGAGTAAGACCTTATCTTTACAAAAAATAGAAAAATGAGCCAGTCATGTGGCATGTGTCTGCATTCCTAACGGCTTGAGAGGCTGAGGGAGGAGGATCCCTTGACTCAAGAGTATGAGGTTGCAGTGAGTTCTCATGACACCACCGCACTCTACCTGGGGCAACAGAGCAAGATCCTGTCTCAAAACAAATTAAAAAAGAAGTTACTTGGAGTCAGAACATGGAAATCTTCAATTCCAGGCTAAGAAAAGTACCTAAATATTCTTTTATTTAAAAGGAAACAAACTCTGGCTGGGCACCCATAGCTAAGTGGTTAGGGCACTAGCCACATACTTCAGGGCTGGTGGGTTTGAACGTGGCCTGAGCCTGCTAAACAACAACAACAACAAACAAAAAAAATAGCTGGGCATCGTGGCTGCCACCCATAGTCCCAGCTACTCAGGAGGCTGAGGCAAGAGAATCACTTGAGCTCAAGAGTTTGAGGTTGCTATAAGCCATATGAGACGCCACGGCACTCTACGAAGGGTGACAAAGTGAGACTCTGTCTCAATTTAAAAAAAAACCAAAGGAAACAAACTCAGAGTTACATAGACTGTCCTGAATTACTTAAATTTTAAGTTAAAGACCCAGGATTTGAACTACCCTCTGTTTCTGTCCACTCTATAGGGCTGAAGGCACTTGTTAGTTTCTACATTCTAATTTTAATTCCATAAATCTGAATTTAGGTGATGGCTAGAAAAAATGGGTAAGGAAGTGACAAGTTCCAGAAATGAACAGAATTGAACTAGGTAAACTTTCAGCTCCTTTCTATTGGTATTCTTATCCTTCTAGGTTTAGAGAGAATGTGCCCATGGCTCAGTGGGTAGGGCACTGGCCACATACACCAAGGGTGGTGGGCTCAAGCCTGGTCCAGGCCTGCTGAACAATGACAACTACAACAACAACAACAACAAAAATAGCCGGGTCTGTGGCAGGCACTGTGTAGTCCCAGCTACTTGGGAGGCTGAGGCAAGAGAATCGCTTAAGCCCACGAGTTAGAGGTTGCTATGAACTGTGATGCCACAGCACTGTACTGAGGGTAACATAGTAAAAATCTGCTCCAAAAAAAAAGAAAGAAAGAGTATCTTCACATTGTATAAAGATTTTTTTAAATTTTTAAATTTTATTTATTTTATATATTTTGAGAATTCATAATCTGTTTTTCTTTTCTTTATTCTTTAATAGGTTTTAGATGGTGCAGGATTAGATATTGATTTCCATCTTGTCTCTCCAGAAGGCAAAACCTTAGTTTTTGAACAAAGAAAATCAGATGGAGTTCACACGTAAGTAATCTCCTTTAATTGGGTTACTTTGGCTGAGTAACAATCAGGATGTGAACTGTCTTCTGTTTTGTCCACTCTATACGGCCGAAGGCACTTATTAGGAAGATTTATTTCTATAGTTTCTATAAATCTGAATTTAGGTGATGGCTAGAAAAATAGGTAAGGAAGGGAAAAGTTCCAGAAATGAACAGAATTGTACTAGGTAAACTATATTACCTATAAGGTTAACATAGGTTATCTGTAAAGAAGGGAAGTTTAGCACATTCAGTACTAAGCATCAGTATTAGAAAATTCCATATGATTTTAAATAGCCCATAATAATAGGCGATCTTACAAACTAAAAGTTTGTTCATTAACCTTTTTCTATTTGTTTAGGCTTTTTTTGTCTGTCTGATTTTACGGTTTGGGGTGGGGGGTTAGTTGGTTGTTTTTAATCCCATGACTTTCTAGGCATTTTGTTTTGATCCTGGCTAAATATTTTCTTTACGTTAATAGATGAGTATTTTCCTTGTATTGTGGCTTTTTAAATCTGTCTTTCTGGCTAGCATACACTGCATTTCAACTAAGAGCTCAAGGCTATAGTGAGCTATGATCAACACCCCTACACTCCACCTTGGGGGTTAGAGTAAGACTCTGTATCAAAAAAAAAAAAAGTTACTGTTCAGGTATGTGTTTTATATTTCTTGAGCTGCTGGCTTTACCATCTTTGTCCATAGTTGTATTTCTCAAAATAAACAGTACAGTAATCTGTATGCGTATCTGTGTATAAATTAGTGTTTATTACTCAGACCTCACTCTTTCTAGATAATTGGAAAGTAATTACCTAAAAAGTGAAGGCAATTACTTAAAAGTAAAGGTAATTATCTGAAAGTAAAAGATCTGACCATGGGAAACCATATAGAAAGAAAATACTTGGTATAACTCTTTGAGTTTAGAGTTTGACAAAAGACCATTTATTCTCTTCCAACATCTCCCTTTTCTTATCTCACTGGTGTGTTTCCTTGTTCCTTTCTATTATTTTACTATAATATTTTCTTTAGTCAATATAGTATTAAAACTAAACTGATTTTATAGAAAGAGGAAGAACAAATACAGAGTGTCTAACGTTTGCAGTAAACAAGGGTTGGCATGTTATATGCTCCTAAATTAATCTTTCCAACCCACTATGATATAGACTCTTTGATTATGGACTCCCATTTTACAGACATGGCTCAGAGAAGTTAAATAAGCCTGCAGGGAGACAGGATGGACCAAAACTCTTGCCTTCTACCACATGATGCTTAGAACATCCCTGGCACATAACATTATTGTAAGTACTAGCTATTATCAAAATTACTGGTCTTTGTTTACTAAATGGCACAGAATTGATACTTGGTAAACACTGAATATATGTATGAGTGAGGGAGGGAAAACAATGTCTCAACCATAATTTCTTAAGATACTCATTGAAAATACTTTTTGAATAACAGAAAGAATTCTATAGGGGTCCCAGAAGTCACCCCTATAGTCGCATACACAGGCAAAATGGGAAATTGTGGCTACAAGTACTTTTATTTTCATTACAAAATTTTACAAAGAGGTGTCCAACACATAGAGAATATTTTGTAAATATTTTGTACCTCTTCAGAGCTGAGAAAACTATTTGCATTAACTATTAACAAATAAGAGAAATAGTAATTTTAAAAATCATTTTAGATGGATAAATACTTGGAATTGGTTCTGATTTCTATAGGTGTATGAAAAAGAACTAAAATTTATATTTTAGTATATAAATAGTAAAAAATTTCTATCAATTTTTATTTCTCCTCAATTATAGTATCTAATCCCTTATGGACATAAACTGTTAGCAAAAAAATACCTTTTTGCTCTTGCATAGAATCAATCTCTCATTAAACAATTGAGAGAAAAGAATTGAATTTACAATAGTTCACATTGTATTGATGTGCCAGGCCAGTGTTCTAAGCCTTTTCAGTACCAGAATTCTTTAAGGTACATAGCATTATTTTCATAGTACTTAGGAAACTGAGGCATAGAACAGTTAAGTAAGTTGCTAAAGATTACACAGATAGTGAACAGCAAGCAAAGCTGGGATCTAAACTCACACAGTCCAACACACTAGTACTAGCTACACCAAATTTACGAATCTACTTTCTAAAAATTAGATTTCAACAAAACTTTTATCTTTAACTGTGTTAATTTTGTTTTTGTTTCACAACAGAGTCTGACTATTGCCCTGGACAGAGTGCTGTGGCTGGTGTCATAGCTCACAGCAGCCTCAAACTCTGTGCTCAAACAATCCTTCTGCTCAGTTTCCCAAGCAGCTAAGATTATAGGTGCCTGCCACAACGCTCAGATAGTTTTTCTATTTTTAGTAGAGACAGAGTCTTGCTTTTGCTCAGGCCAGCTGGTCTCAAACTCCTGAGCTCACGCAATCCGCTAGCCTCAGCCTTCCAAAGTACTAAGATATCAGGCGTGAGCCACTGTGCCCAGCTGACACTGGTTTTTCTTAAGTTAATCTTTGAAACAAGTATTATTTGTCTAGTAGTCAAGATTAGTAAAAACATCTCCAAACAGAGAACTCAACAGCTTAAGTAATATCTATTGTCCAGTACTGCCTGGAATGAGAAGTTACATAGACAGGCATTTTAATAGACTATTGAATTAATATTACCCTAAGTCACACCAGAACTTTCACATTTTGAACTATTTTATGCTCTTTGTTCTACTTAAAAGGACAATTTACTCTTATGCATTTTTCTTACAGATTTTGTAACGTTTGTAGTAATAAAACACATTTTTTCCAAAATCAATTAACACAAACTAGAAAGATTGATAAGGAATGGCTGTAAAGAATTAAGACATCTTTGTATTTTATATACATGCTGAACCTCATACAACTGAGGCAGTGTTTCTCAGCCATTTTCGATTTTCACCCTATTCTCCCTCTTGGAGCTTTTGTATACGTTTTTTTCCCCTAATCATCCCCCTATGAAATTTTAATACCAGAGCTATACTGCATATTTGTTTATGTATTGTATGTCTATCTGTGTTTTATAAATAGAAAGAGTAGGTACAAAGCTTACTCTTTTTATTCGATGCAGGCTGAAGAATGACTAAATATAGTTGAGTTAAATAAGATTAAGACTAAAGTTAAACCTTAAAAATTAGAAAGCTACTAAATTTAACTTTATAATTATTTTGTAAATAACTTAGTGCAATTTATTTGCATATATATGGTAATGTATCAGTTACATATGCAAATTAACAATTGATATACATACATAATAGCAACATAATTAAAATTTTAAAAATCAGGCCCACCTCAGTAGATCACACCTGTAATCCTAGCACTCTGAGAGGCCAAGGCGGGTGGATTGTATGAGCTCACAGGTTCGAGACCAGCCTGAACCAGGGCAAGACTTCATCTGTAAAAATAGCCGGTGTAAAAATAGCAGGCACTTACAGTTCTTCAAAATTATTTATATTAACCTTCCATGAATAGTCACAACAAACTAAAACATAATTTCAGTGGCTCAGCGCCCATAGCTCAGCAATTAGGGCTCTGGCCACATACATGGAGACTGGTGGGTTCGCACCTGGCCTGGGCCTGCTAAACAAGAATGACAACTGCAACAAAAAAATAGCTGGGCATTGTGGAAGGCACCTGTAGTCCCAGCTACTTGGGAGGCTGGGGCAAGAGACTCGCTTAAGCCCAAGCGTTTGAGGTTGCCGTGAGTTGTGATGCCACAGCACTATATCTAGGGTGACAAAGTGAAACTCTGTCCTAAATAAACAAATAGATAAATAATAAATAAAATTTTAAAAATCGGCTTGGCACCTGTGGCTCAACGGGCTAAGGCGCCAGCCATGTATACCTGAGCTGGCGGGTTCGAATCCAGCCCGGGCCCGCCAAACAACAATGACGGCTGCAACCAAAAAATGGCCAGGCGTTATGGCCGGGCGTTGTGGCGGGTGCCTGTAGTCTCAGCTATTTGGGAGGCGGAGGCAAGAGACTCGCTCGAGCCCAGGATTTGGAGGTTGCTATGAGCTGTGATGCCACAGCACTCTATCCAGGGTGACAGCTTGAGGCTCTGTCTCAAAAAAAAAAAAAAAAAAAATTTTTTTAAATCATCCAAAACTTATTTTTCAGCAAAAAATATTTGAAAAACTATATTAACTTCTTAAAATTTCTTTTTAGTGAACTTTTGCTTTATACGAAAAACTAATTTTAAATAGGTACTAGTCATTCATTTATTACTGAAATTAGGCCCTTGGCATAATTTATGATAGGCTAAATAAAATACAGACTAGTTTTAATTCTTCAAAAAAGGTTTGAAGATCAAACAGAAAAATGTCAGTAGGCATGTTGCAGGCCACCCCTTGCAATATGACTTCAATATCAAGCAGCTGATCAACTGGAAAGTCCTCTAATCACAGTTATCTATTCACTATAGTTTTGTACCATGGTTCTTAACATAATTTTGTGTATATTCCGTGAATTCATGCTGCTTGTGGGATGCCCCAAGAAAACCAACGAGAGAAAACTGAGTTACTTGGAGTAAGATTTTATCAGATAGGATTAAGCTTTGGAAGGCCACAGACCATTATATCTAAGAATTTTTTGCCCCTTTCTGGGTTATATCACCCCCATTGAGGATTCATAGTCTAACTAAAGTGAATGCTATCCTTCACAATAGTCATGTTTACTGAATATAGTTACTTTAACAGTGAATATATTAATCAGAACAAGATGTGAAGTTTTCCACAGGAAATGCCCCACATTTTGGTCATATTACTTTGTTTTTTCCATTTATTTACTGGAGGTGGTGTACAGTGGCACAATTATAGTTCACTGCATCCTCTGTAGCCTTGTACTCCTAGGCTTAAGTGATCCTTCTGCAGGCTACCAAGGAGCTGGGACCATAAGCATAAACTACCTCGCCCAGCTTATTCTTTTAAGTTTTTTAGAGATAGGGTCTTACTGTGTTGCCCAGGCTGGTCTCAAATTCCTGGCCTTAAGAGATTTTCCCACTTCAGCCTCCTGACTTCCTGGAATTACAGGCCTGAGCCACCATGCCCACTGTTTTTTCCATTTAAAATTGCTTTCCACCAGATTTACCAGAGTTTGCTCAGGCTCCATCTAAAGGTTAAACATATTCTCAAAAGACAACAGTTTGTCATAATTGAGGCAATTACAAAGAATGCAAACAGGTTCTGAGTATTACTGTAGAAATATCAATTAACTTGAGTTAGAAAACCAAGTTTCATCTTACCCATTACAGGCCATGTGATTGTGAGCAAGTATCTTAACCTGTTTGAACCTCATTTAACTTACCTTGAAAATGTTAATTATGTTATACTTCCAGATGTGATGGTAAGGATTATGAGAGATAAAGTAAATGAAAACAGAGTGTAAGTTATGAAGAGAGATACAACTATTTGTAGTACTTATGTTAAAATCCATTCACATTGGGCAGCGCCTGTGGCTCAGTGAGTAGAATGCCGGCCCCATATACTGAGGGTGGCGGGTTCAAACCTGGTCCCTGCCAAACTGCAACAAAAATAGCTGGGCATTATGGCAGGCGCCTGTAATCCCAGCCACTCGGGAGGCTGAGGCAAGGGAATCGCCTAAACCCAGGAGTTGGAGGTTGCGAGGGCGACAAAGTGAAACTCTGTCTCTATTAAAAAAAAAAGAAAAAAATCCATTCACATTGCTGAGTATTTATTGCTTATGATTAAACAAAAATAGTAATTGGCAGATATGGAAAAAAGATGAAAAACTGGCTTAAAAGATCAGAATCACATGATGTATTCAGAAGGCTATAGAAAATATGGCTGGGTGCATTGGCTCACACCTGTGATCCCAGCACTCCGGCAGGCCGAGCTGGGTGAATTTCCTGAGCTCAGGAGTTCAAGACCCTGTCTCTTCCAAAAATAGCAAAAAAAGTAGCTGGCATGGTGGTGAGTGCCTATTGTCCCAGCTACTTGGGAGACTGAGGCAAGAGGATTCCCTGAGCCCCAGAGGTTGCTGGAGTTATGAGGCCACAGCACTCTACTCAGGGAAACAGAGTTAAACTGTCTCAAAAAAAAAAAAAAAAAAAAAAAGGAAAAAAAGAAAATAATACAAGCCTCTTAAAAATTTAAGTTATCCAGTGCATTAGAAATATTAATCTTCTATGAATAGTCACAACAAACTAAAACATAATTTCAATGGCACAGTCCCCATAGCTCAGTATACTGGCCACATATCCCGAGGCTGGCAGTTTTAAATCCAGCCCAGACCAGCCAAACAACAATTATAACAACAAAAAAAAGTAGCCAGGGCAGCACCTGTGGCTCAAAGGAGTAGGGCGCTGGCCTCATGCCGGAGGTGGTGGGTTCAAACCCAGCCATGGCCAAAAACTGTAAAAAAAAAAAAAAAAAAGTAGCCAGGCATTGTATCCCAGCTACTTGGGAGCCTGAGGCAAGAGAATCACTTAAGCCCTAGAGTTTGAAGTTGCTATGATGCTACAGCACTCTTAATGAGGGTAACATAGTGAGACTCTGTCTCAAAAAAAAAAAGTTTTAGAAGTTCATCTAAGTAAATAGGAAAAATTGCTAGACTTATCAAACCTTTGATGGAAATATTATTAGAATAAAAAAACTGACTTATGGGGCAAGATTAATTTATTTAATGTGTCCATATTAGGTATACTGAATTTTTATAAAAGGCCCCTTGTAATTTACAACTGCTGTATGACTAAATAAAAGACCATGTATGTATTCATCATCTGAATGAGTAGTTCTACAGGTCAATTTTATAAACTCAGTAGATTTACATGGACTTTTTATTTATTTATTTATTTATTTATTTAGAGTGTTGTGGCATCACAACTCATAGCAACCTCAAACTCTTGGGCATAAGTGATTCTCTTGCCTCAGCCTCCCAAGTAGCTGGGACTACAGGCGCCCACCATAACATTCAGCTATTTTTTGGTTGTAGTTGTCATTGTTGTTTGGCAGGCCTGGTCTGGATTCGAACCCGCCAGCTCTTGTGTACATGCTGACTCCCTAGCCGCTGAGCTACAGGCACCGAGCCTACATGGACTTTTTGTTGTTGCTCTTTTTTCTCATTTTGAGACAGGGTCTTCCTGTGTTGCTCAGGTTGGTCTCAAACACCTAGGCGCCGAGTAGTCCACTTGGCTCCCAAGTAGCTGGAACTGTAGGCATACACCACTGTGCCTGATTTTGAATAGACTTTTAACAAGTTTCTCAAAGTGTTAGCAGTAGTCTTTTGTGGAATAGGCACTTTGTTGGTAAGTTATAAAAATGTAAACCAGTTTTGCCGTGCATTCAAGGAAGTAGTGTTTGGTTTTTGTTTGGGAACAGCAGTAGGAGAAATCATTAGTCTGTGGAATATTTTGCTTGTTAAAGTTGTTAGAAAACCACTTTGCTAAATTACCTCTGTCCAAGCCAATTATCTTGAATATAAAAGTAATGAGACCAAGATCTTAAGTTCAGTTTAGATGTGAATGGTATTTATTCAATAAAGGAAGAGTCACTTGAGAATAAAGTTCTGGTTGCTGGTCACAAACTTCATCTCTAACCTTTTTGTACACTGTAAGATGAAAATGTACTTAATCAGAAGGAAGTCTAGAAGAAACCAGGACAGTTCACTGCTTTTAAAAACAGAACAAAATTCAATTTACAGATTAATCTCAATTGAAATATAGGTTGGTGGTCATTTACATGAATGACTACCATTTGCATGAATTGAACTCAGAATAAAACTACTTTTAATAATGTATAAATATTAAAGTTAATTCTGAGTTATCATGTGTCTAGGTTCTTAATCCTATCCTTTTCCAAAAATTTAGTCACTTACCATAATTTACTAGTGAGTAAATGCCAAGAATGTCTAAATTCCAAGTATTTGAATGTATGTATTCCCAGGTTCTCACTTTCCCAAGAAATTGCAAATTATTATTATTATTCTTCTGAGACAAAGCCTCAAGCTGTCACCCTGGACAGAGTGCTGTGGCATCACAGCTCACAGCAACCTCCAATTACTGGGCTCAAGCATGTCTCTTGCCTCTGCCTCCCAAGTAGCTGGGACCACAGGCGCCTGCCAGAACGCCCGACCATTTTTTGGTTGCAGCCGTCATTGTTGTTTGGTGGGCCGGGCTGGATTCGAACCTGCCAGCTCAGGTGTATGTGGCTGGTGCCTTAGCCCGTTGAGCCACAGGCGCCAAGCCTATAAATTATTTTTTATTACAAAGGAAATTTATAGGTAAAACTGTCTAATTAGAAACCATGTTACTTTTTTTTTTACCTTTAGTTGTTTTTCCTTTGATACCAAAGAGAAGTACAGATAACTGAAGATAAGTATTTTTTCTTACAGAGTAGAGACTGAAGTTGGTGACTACATGTTCTGCTTTGACAATACATTCAGCACCATTTCTGAGAAGGTGATTTTCTTTGAATTAATCCTGGATAATATGGGAGAACAGGCACAAGAACAAGAAGATTGGAAGAAATATATTACTGGCACAGATATGTTGGATATGAAACTGGAAGACATACTGGTCAGTATGGTCTTTTAATAAAATGATAAAAAGTATTAACATCCAGAGACCTTAGTATGGTAATAGGCACTGAACAGAGCATTTTATCTGCATTATTCAGGAAAAATCTGTTTCTAGTACTTTATTATTTTTGCCGTAAATACTTAAGACATCATTTAAGTTCTCAATTTTACCTTATATTCATACAGCCTTTTCAAATCACTTACCTCACCAGGACCCTTATTATAAAATTAGCTTTGTTCAGAAGATATGCAACTTAGACTGCATCTTGGTAAGCTTCTTTTACAAAACGTGATATTGAGACATTTTTGTATTACAGATACTTTTATTTATATAGTATGTACATTTAAAATGAAGTATAGTAGAACCTCCATAGTTAACTACCTAACACAGATCACCTCCTTAAATTGACCTAATTTTCACAGACCACACATCTACCACATTCACTCAATAGAAGTTACTTTTGTTGACCAGTTTGTTATAGTCCCTTGGGTGGTTAACTTACAGAGGTTCTTTCTAGTTTCACTACTTTGTGAGATTAAAACATTGGATATTTTGCTAGATGCTAAATCAGCCATACTAAAATCCAAAAAGAAAATTTATAAACACAAGGTGTTATTTAATAGGTGAATACCTAAAGGTTATCACTAATTGGTTTTTAAAAACTGAATCATTTGCTAAGCACAGTGGCAAGTGCCTATAATCCTAACTGTACAAGAGGAGTTCTTGAGGTCAGCAGTTTGAGGCTGCAGTGTGCCATGATTGCACCTGTGAAGAGCCACTACATTCCAACCAGGGCAACATAGCAAGACCCCATCTCTAAAAACAATAATTTTCTTATGGTTTGCATGAGGACTAAGGAAGAGATAACACATGTAAAATTCTTGGTGCTGTGCCACTCAAATAGTGTCATATTATCTCCTTTCAATTCACAATGATCCTGTTCCCTTGTTAATACCTTTGTATAAACAATTTAAAGATATCAGGAGAACTATTACATAACCTTACAGAGGATCTTTAGGTAATATAAGTACTACCTGTCCCTTAATTAAATGGTGCACCTATCTATCTCAAAATAGTATTTGGATAAAAAACTTACATGAAGCACATTTTAAAATTACCTTAAAATTTCTGAGTACTCTTTAATGGTAAAATTATTTTATTTCCAGGAATCCATTGACAGCATCAAGTCCAGACTAAGCAAAAGTGGTCATATACAAACTCTGCTTAGAGCATTTGAAGCTCGTGATCGAAACATACAAGAAAGCAACTTTGATAGAGTCAACTTCTGGTCTATGGTTAATTTAGTGGTCATGGTGGTGGTGTCAGCCATTCAAGTGTATATGCTGAAGAGTCTGTTTGAAGACAAAAGGAAAAGTAGAACTTAAAACTGCAAAACTAAAGTACTTAACATTGAAAAAAAGAGGTAGAACAAGGCAATAAACTGTTAACATTCTTTTCCAAATTGTTTTCAGGCATCATAAATATAATTTTAATGTGAAAGGAAAACTCTTCACTTTGTGTACAAATAATCTTATTGGTCCACTTGTACTTAAGTGTGCAAATGGAATATTTTGCAGAAATAGGGTTAGTTGAAAAAAGCTATAACTACATTTTCCTAAATTTGAAAAATTTTACAAATGTCATAGATGATTTAAATAAACAGTGGGCCTAAGTGTAACACCAGTCTGTGTTTAAGAGGCTGTCTTATCTAAAACTTTCTTTGTAACTGTGGCAATTACAAATTGTAGAAGTTTTCAATATATTAAGTTATAAATCATCTGAGAATTACATATTGAATACATCTTTAGAAGACAAAGGCTCAACTTTTCTGTATTTACATATTCATCTCTTTTGTAATGTAAATAGATGCATAGCTTTGAAATACAATTAGATTTTTGAGATTTTTATATCTAAATATATTTCCAGGTATAATATAGCAAAAAGCATTAGTTTTATATACTTATGCTACATATCCAAAACCTGACATTTTGATAATTCTTAAAAATGCAGTTATACTTTCCTGATTAAAACTAGGTCACGTTTTTCTCTCTGAAGTGAAGAAATAGTTAAAGCTTGCTTTGTTTCCATAAGGACCCATTCTTAACAGTTATAGGATTTTAAAATTAAATACGAGGTAAAATAAGTTTATTTTTATATTATTTGTCAACAGTGTTATATTAATTTTAACACTTTTACTGACTAGACTAATACATTATCACCAGTTTTGAGGTTAATGTTGCTAAAAGATCTGCACCTAATATAAATAAATAACTCCTTTTCTGAGTTTTAAAAATGATCAGAAACAATAAAACAGAAACTTGAGCATACCTGACCCAAAATAAAATTCATTTACATAGAAACATAAATGTCTGGAATCCAACTGACATCTTAATCTTAATATAAATCATGAATTAATTTCCAATTAAATAGAAGAAACTATAATTGGCTGTCAGTTTTATTTTCTTCAAGTATTATGTTTTGAATTACCTTTTATAGCATTCAGATATGTTTTATGAAATGTAAGCTCTACAGTAAGGGTTAGCACTGGGTGTACATATTTAATACGATTTATATAACTTTTATAAAATGGCCTTTCTCATCACTATTTATTGACATCGAAGTAAGGATTTTTAACACCCAAATGTGAATAAACCATATATACGTAAAATGTCTTTTCCATCCTGGCTTACATCTGTGGAGTCTCACTTGAGTCCTAGTAATTTAATTTCATTATGAATGAAACAGAATTTTTAAGTAATTTTCTGCACTGTACATCATTTGCATTAGTGTTTATGAAAGATAGAAACAACCAACTTAAAAATTTGAGTGTAGACCCCACAAATAGGTTAACACTGCTAGAATTCTTGAAAAGCAATAATGATATCCAGAAAGAGAATGATTTCATTTACAATTTACACTCAGAGTAGCACTTAGCTTTCTCTACTCACGGGTGTTTTAAAAAAATGAGTAGTCTAGTTGCAGTAGCTCACTCCTGTAATCCTAGGCCGAGGTGAGAGGATCCCTTGAGTTTAGGTGTTCAAGACTAGCCTGAGCAAGAGCTATGGTGCCATAACTAATAAAACAGGATAGAAATGTAAACTACTGAATCTTCTCCATAAAACTGTGATTAAGAATTCTACCTCTTATGTATGACTGTTATTGTACTATATACTCTAATTCCTTAGCTAACACTGAATTTTTTTACATCAGAGTCTATATATATGATTTGTGCCACTGATTTTAAACTCATGATTCTTTTAAATTCTTACTGTATAAAAATAATATTGGCTTTATTGGGAAAACAAATGATTTAGGAATATTAAGGATAATTCTACTTTTATAGACACAAAGAAAAAAGATACTTAAGAAACATGTTACCTGTATTACATGTTACCTGAAAAAAGTAAAATTTGTAAACAAAAGGAATCTTTAACATTTCTAAATGCATATTATCTAATTCATATGGTTTCTTTGATATTGCTATTCCATTTCTAAATTTAAAATACGCTAAAATTCAGTAAGCTATTTACTACTTTCCAGCTGATTTTTGTCTTTAATTTTTATAAATTATGTAGAACTTTAAATAATGCAATGTTTAAGGCCTAGAGTGTTCCTATTTGCATTTGGATGATTAATGACATGCTATTCTTCCATGTGAATGTCAATATATGGAAGATAAATGTTTGAAAAATAGTACTGAAATAAATTACAAATTGAAATGCAATTTAATGGTAAGCATATTTATTCTTAAGCATCATTATATGCAAAAATGAGTACCTATAATTTCATACCTCCTCAAATAAAAAAATCACTTCCCTGAAATTTTGAAAGAAATTGATTCAGGGCAGCACCTACGGCTCAAGGAGTATGGCGCCAGCCCAATATACCAGACGGGGTGGCGGGTTCAAGCCCAGCCCCAGCCAAAACTGCAGAAAAAGGAAGGAAGAAAGAAAGATATTGATTTAGTATGTACTGACTTTTCATCTGAAGCATAATACTGCACCAAATTGTTGCTCAAATTACTGTATATTTGTAAGCAGTCATCTTAAACGAACAGTATTATGAGTACTGAACTGAGTATATAAAATAAAAATTACTATCAAAGTTACCTACCAATCATTGTAAATGCTGTCTACTCCTTAAAGCCTGCCTTGATCTCAAGCTTAAATGTGTTCTTCTCTCCCGTTTTGAAAATTCTCTGCACTGTACATTATTCTGCTTTGCATTGGATTCTTCATAAATCCTCAGGCACCTGCTTCTGTACTACCGTCACATTTCAGGTATCTGGACTTCTGGAAGACTTCTGTCCTAAACCACTGCCTTACTACACCTAATATATGTTAAGAGGAAGACACAGATTAAACAATCCATACTTAGGATGATGCTATATAGAGAAGACAGCCACTTATTATTCATGTGTTGCCAAAACATACATTGTGCCTAAAAGGTGCTCAAAATATGCAGAAGCAAAGATCATTAGTTGTTAAAAGTTTGGAATGCTAAGCAAGCATCCGAGGGACTTGTTCTACTCTATCCCCCCTCACCGCTTGATACTTTAGGTCTGGAATATATATATGGCTCAGGCGTCTCAATGTTTAACACAATATGGAATTCTATCAGTTATCCTTAGAACATTTGCTAGCTAGATGTTTTTGGGAAATAAAACTCCTTTGAACTTATTTCATTTTATTTTGATTTTTAAAATATTTTAAGTAACATCTTAGAACTAATCAAAATAGCATATAAGAAACTACAAGGCTAGGCGTGGGTTGATATATTATTAGTCATTTCCCTCTAGATAAGCAGCTTTCCCCCTCAAACTGGCAGAAATCCTCAGACACCTGCTGCTGTATTATAATCACATTCCCGCATATGGACTTCTGGAAGACTTGTCCTAGACTACTGCCATATGACACGTAATGTATCACAGAATAAACAACCCATACCTAGAATGATGCTATATAACAGAAGGCAGCCAGGCAGGGTGGCTCAAGCCAGTCATCCTGAGCAACAGAGCAAGACTCAGTTGAATAAATAGACCTTATCGAATAATTAGTAAATAGAGAAGGCATATGGAGATGGATTCCAGATCCCTACATTGTTTTTTTGGTTTTTTTTTTTTTTTTGGAAAATTTTTTTTATTTATACATGTATTTTATTACTCTTCATTACATTATTTCCCCCCCTCACCCCCCAGTGGTAAGACAGAATTTATTTACAGAAAAGAATACAGAAAACACTAAAGCTCCTGGTAGAGGGAGAGAATTCTAGTGGGGAGAGAGAAGCTCTCTCCGTTTCTCTCCCGGTCTTTCCCCATCTCCTCCTTTA
>CAUYON010178610.1:0-10903 GCA_963573935.1 Arctocebus calabarensis
TTTTTTTTTTTGAGACAGAGCTTCAAGCTGTCACCCTGGATAGAGTGCTATGGCATCACAGCTCACAGCAACCTCCAATTTCTGGGCTCAAGCGAGTCTCCTGCCTCCGCCTCCCAAGTAGCTGGGACTACAGGCACCCGCGCCACAACGCCTGGCTATTTTTTTTTTTTGGGTTGCAGCCGTCATTGTTGTTTGGTGGGCCCAGGCTGGATTCGAACCCACCAGCTCAGGTGTACGTGGCTGGCACCTTAGCCTGTTGAGCCACAGGCGCTGAGCTGGGAATATTTTTTTTAATACTCTGTCAACATAACCCTAAATTAGGAGTAGTCTGAACCCGAACATGCAAATCTTTATAAGGTTCAGAATTAAATAGTAACACATTTAAGCAGCATCAGAGCAACAGGCCTCCCTCCCTCCTGATGCCCACTCCCCAAGCAGACTTACTAGATGTTTTTACTCGGACAACCCATACATACAGCAAACTCAACACTGTTATTCCTTTTCTTGGGAAACTGGCACCAGTTAATACCAGTCAGTAGAACCAGAGGGCTAAGAGTCATCCTCAACTACAAAATTCCATAAAATCAACTGGTAGGTTATACAACTGAACTGTCATAAGGCCTCTCAAATCCATCTTCTCTCCTTTATCCCCTTGGTCCTAATTGAGATCTTTATCATCTCACATGGATTATTACGATGGTTCCTAACCAGCTTCCCCCATCCATTCCAAATCTAAATCCATCCCAATCTTCTAAAATCAAAGCTAACTATTACTAATTTAAAGACTTCTGTTGCAAAGAGAATTTCAAAAAAGCTTTCCATGAGTTCATTCTTATCCCCTTCTGCAGCCTCACCTTACCATCCCAGCACCTGCCGCCCCTACTCAGACACACCAAACCTGTTACAGTCCCTTGACTGTGGTATACTGCCGCATGCTTCCTGCCTTTCATTTAATCTCCCCCTGCATGGAGAGCCCTGCCCAGTGCACCTATTTCACATGGGCAACTCTTACTCTTAACCCTCTCATCCTCTCACCATGGAACTTACAGAACTCTGTTTTGCCACCTCTTCCTTTCCTCCAAAGCCATTCCTTCCCCTGATGCCCGCCATCTTGTATCCCTCCGGCCTTCTCCCTCCGTACTGTCTCTCTTACAGCACTTCCTCTCACCTCTATACAAGTACGTACACATGTATCAGCTCACCATGCAAACACACACTAATGATTCTCATCTTTAAACATTCCAAACTCTCTGATAACCACATAGCCTTCCAGACACTGCCCCTTTCGTGGGTTCCCTTTAAGCTATGTTTCAGTTTGTCCACACTGCCGGTTTCCTCCTTCTCAAGATACTGCCATCTGGCATCAGGCTCCAGCCCCTCAGCTTTCTAACCCAAACCTCTCCTGAGAACCAGAGTAGAACACCAAATGTTTGATTAACAAGATCTCCCCTTATATAATCACAGACTTGGGAGACTGAATTTATTGGGAACAAAACTCTTGATTTTTCTGTAAAACCTCTTCCTCTGGCCCTATCTTCCCTCTGTAATAACTGACTCACCACCTTCCCCTAGTTGCTCAAGGCAAACCCAGGAGTTGTTCTTATCCATTATTTCCAGCAAGCTGTCAAATGTACCTGCACACTTTATCCTTTTATCTCCATTTTTATTGTTAGTGTTCTGGTCCAGATCCCATCATGATTGATTGTACCAGTTTCCAAACTAGTTTCTACCCTTGCTTCCTTCCAGGATGTCCTCCTGAAAGCAGCAAAAATGATCTTAAAATGTGAATACAATCACCCTATTCTTCCACAGAAAGCCCTTCTATGGATCCTCTTTACACTTCAACAAAATAAAAGCTCATCGGCTCAGCACCAAGTAGGTAGGGCGCCAGCCACATACACCAGAGCTGGTGGGTTTAAATCCAGCTCCAGCCCTCCAAACAACAATGACAACTACAACCAAAAGCTAGCCAGGTGTTGTGGCGGGTACCGTGGTCCCAGCTACTTGGGAGGCTGAGGCAAGAGAATTGCTTAAGCCCAAGAGTTTGAGTTTGCTGTGAGCTGTGACGTCACAGCACTCTACCCAGGGTGACAGCTTGAGACTCTGTCTCAAAAAAAATAAATACATAAAAGCTTATCATGGCCAGTAAGAGGCTACACGACTTAGTCAGTGCTTCTTGTGCCCATTTCATTTCATTCCTTTCTCCTCATTTGCCTTACTTTTGTCCTACTGGCCTTCCTTCAATTCCTAGAACATGACAAGTTCCTCAGGGATGTAACACATGCTAGTCTCTGTCTACAATGTTCTTCTTCCCCTCTCTGTATAGCTGAGTGTGTTTTACATTCAGTATTTTACTTAATATTCATAACAACCATATGAGGTACATATTATTCCCCATAGTTTTTCATTCAAATGTATTTATGTATCTCTTAATTAATTTTTCTTTTTTTAGAGACAGAGTCTCAGTTTGTTGCCCTCAGTAGAGTGCTGCAGCATCACACAGCTCATAGCAACCTCAAACTCTTGGGCTTAAGCGATTCCCTTGCCTCAGCCTCCCAAGTAGCTGGGACTACAGGCGCCTGCCACAACGCCCAGCTATTTTTTTTTTTTTTGGAGACAGAGCCTCAAGCTGTCACCCTGGATAGAGTGCCGTGGCATCCATAGCTTACAGCAACCTCCAATTCCTGGGCTCAAGTGAGTCTCCTGCCTCTGCCTCCCATGTAGCTGGGACTACAGGTGCCCGCCACAATGCCTGGCCATTTTTTGGTTGCAGCCACCATTGTTGTTTGGTGAGCCCGGGCTGGATTCAAACCCACCAGCTCAGGTGTACGTGGCTGGCGCCTTAGCATGTTGAGCCACAGGCGCCGAGCCACGCCCAGCTATTTTTTTGTTGTGGTTGTCATTGTTGGTTAGCAGGCCCAGGCTAGGTTTGAACCTATGTGGTCTGTGCCCTAAACATTGAACTATGGGTGCCAAACCTAAAATAATTATTTTTAAATTTGATTATTTGTCACTGCTTTCCTATAAAGTAAAAATAGCTTTTTGTGATACAATCTTACATTCTAGATGCCTTATAAAAATGTCAAGTATCAATAAGTAGAAAGTAAGACCCAAAAGGAAATCAAGCTTAAGCTGGGTGGAGGGGCAAATGCAGCAATGTGTCTTCAAAAAGGAAGCAGAACTTATTGGCTGGGGCGAAGAAGAAACACTGATGTATACTGGACAGCAGCAGGAACTAGCATAATTTGCATATAAATATAAATCAGAGAGTAGCAGTTTGAATTCCTTAGTTAAAAGGCATACACTTTTAACACAGAAAAATAAAAATAGTGAACTTCTAAATATAAGCCATTTTAGGACAACTTTAATTACCCTGCTACAAAAGCACATCTGACACTAGTCTCAGTATGAGGCTTTCGAAAATAACACGGTGCTGCAATTTGCCCTTTCCACATCCAGTAGTCAGAACTCCGTTATTCTTGTTCTTTCAGGGATTGCTCAACTGTATTCCACAGATTTCATTAGATCTGTAATTTACTTTAAAAAGCTTTAAGATACAACGCTGAAAGCTAGATAATAAAAAGCAATAGACTTAGTTCCTAGTAACATTTGGTGATTTAAGACTACCAAATTCCCCATAAAAGAATAAATTCTTATCACTGTTAAAGATATTCAAAATAATATGGCTCAAGATCATTAAAAAACTCCAAAAGTGCAGTCATATTTTATAAAATCAATACAATTATCCATTTTTTTCCTAACCAAAGATTGTTTATTTATATATGTATGGTCTAGACCATAGATTTTTATATACATATACACATTTAAACAAGTACACATATTTATAGTCACAATGTTCATATATTGCAGAAGTATGTGAAGATCTCTGCATGATAAAAGTAGAAATTCCATATTAGGACACAAACGGGAACTGTCCATAGGTAATGCATCAGGATTTCTTTATAAGCACATAATTCCAAGCTATTATGCACTTTGTCATGGCAGACACGAAAGGCAGAAGATCCCTTCCCTGGAGATCTGAATACACAGAGAATAGATAAAACCACAGTATATGATGGCTGAAAATACAGGGATACCTGTAACTATTTTATTGTGCTTTGCTTTATTGTGCTTCACAAATACTGCCTTTTTTACAGAATAACAGCCTCTAAGTATTCAAATGAAGAATCAGGTCTTTCACTTTGAATCAAAAGCTAATAAAACTAGGTATGGTAGCTCACACCTTATAGTCCCAGCAACTCAGGAGGCTGAGGTGGGAGGATCATTTGAAGCCAGGAGTTCAGGCCCAGCCTGAGCAACATAGTGAGATACTGTCTCTAAAATATATTTTTAAAAATTAGGTGGGCAGAATGCCAAGTGCCTGTATTCCTAGGTGCTCAGGAGGCTAAGGCAGGAGAATCTGTAGAGCCCATGAGTCACAGGGAGCAGTGACTTGTGACTGTGCCTCTGCATTCCAGCCAGGGTGACAGCAAGATTCCATCTCAAAAGGAAAAAAAAAAATCTAGAAATGATTAAGTTTAGGGAGGAAGCATGAATGTTGAAAGCTGAGGTAGGCTAAAACCTAGGCCTCTTGTGACAAACAGTTAACTAAGGTATGAATGCAAACAAAAAGTTCTTGAAGGAAATTATGTGCTATTCCAGAGAACACACAAATGATAAGAAAGTGAAACAGCCTTATTGCTGATGTGGAGAAAGTTTTAGTGGTCTGGATAGAAGAACAAATAAACTCTTAAGCTAAAGTCTAATCTGGAGCAAGGCTGGCTTGCTTTATTTATTATTTATTTATTTAGACAGAGTCTCACTCTGTTACAGCACCATGACATCAGCGTACCTCACCACAACCTCCAACTCCTGGGTTCAAGTGATCTTCCTGCCTCAGCCTCTGGACTAGCTGAGACTACAGATGCCCACCACAATTCTATTTTTGTAGAGACAAGTCTCACTTTTGCTCAGGCTGGTGTTGAACTCTTGAGCTCAAGGTATCCTTCCTGCCTTGGCCTCCCAGAGTGCTAGGATTACCAGTGTGAGCCAGTTAGCATCAGCCAGCCAAGGTTCTCTTCAATTCTACAAAGGCTGAGAGAGGTGAAGAAGCTGCAGACGAAAAGTTGGAAGATTGGCTGAGCGTCTGTGGCTCAAGAGGCTAAGGCGCCAGCCACATACACCTAAGCTGGATGGTTCAAATCCAGCCTGGGCTCGCCAAACAACAATGACGGCTGCAACCAAAATAGAGCCAGGCGGGCGGCGCCTGTGGCTCAGCGAGTAGGGCGCCGACCCCATATACCGAGGGCTGCGGGTTCAAGCCCGGCCCCAGCCGAACTGCATCAAAAATTAGCCGGGCACTGTGGTGGGCGCCTGTAGTCCCAGCTACTCGGGAGGCTGAGGCAGGAGAATCGCTTGAGCCCAAGAGCTGGAGGTTGCTGTGAGCTGTGACTCCACAGCACTCTACCGAGTGCGATAGAGTGAGACTCTGTCTCCACCAAAAAAAAAAAAAAAAAATAGCCAGGCATTGTGGCGGCTGTCTGTAGTCCCAGCTACTTGGGAGGTGGAGGCAGGAGAATCGCTTGAGCCCAGGAGTTGGAGGTTGCTGTGTGACAGCTTGAGGCTTTGTCTCGAACAAAAAAAAAGAAAAAGAAAAGTTGGAAGATAGCAGGTGTTAATTCATGATGTTTAAGGAAAGAAGTTGTTTTCATAACATAAAAGGAGGTGAAGCAGGCTTGGCGCCTGTGGCTCAATGGGCTAAGGCGCCAGCCATGTACACCAGAGCTGGCAGGTTCGAATCCAGCCTGCGCCTGCCAAACAACAATGATGGCTGCAACCAAAAAATGGCCGGGCGTTGTGGCCGGCGCCTGTAGTCCCAGCTACTTGGGAGGCCGAGGCAAGAGACTCACTTGAGCCCAGGAGTTGGAGGTTGCTGTGCACTGTAATGCCATGGCACTCTATCCAGGGTGACAGCTTGAGGCTCTGTATCAAAAAAAAAAAAAAAAAAGGAAGTGAAGCAGCAAGTGCTAATATACAAGTTGCAACAAGTTATCCAGAAGACCTAGCTAAGGTCACTGCTGAAGGTGGCTAAACCACAGGTTCTCCATGGAAGTAGCCTTCTGTTGGAAGAAGATGCCACCTGTGACTTTCATAGCTAGAAAGAAGTCAATGCCTGGATTCAAAAGAATGGCTGATTCTATTGCTAGGTGCCACTGTAGCTGGAGACTTTAACTGAAGCCGATGCTCATTTTTTTCCAAAAATCCCAGGGTCCTTAAGAATTATGCTAAATCTACTCTGCCTATAAGCTGTAAAATGGATGACAACACATGTTGAGATCTATCACTCAGTAAAAAATTTTCTTTCAAAATATTACTGTTCACTGACAATACACCTGGTCATCCAAGAGTTCTGATGGAGATATACAAGGAAATGAAGGTTGTTTTCATGCCTGCTAATGCAACATCCATTCTGAAGTCAGGGATCTAGGAGTAATTTTGACTTTCAAGTCTTCTTATTTAAGAAATATATTTTTAAGGTTATAGCTACCATAGTGATTCCATTGATGGATCTGGGCAAAGTATATTACAAATCTTCTGGAAATAACTTAATATTCTAGATGCCAATAAGAACATTCATGATTCATGGGAGGTAGACAAAATATTCACACTGACATATTCACATGTTTGGAAGAATTTAAAATATTAACTGGGCATAGTGGTGAACACCTGAAGTTGCCAAAGGAACCCCTCATGGATGATGTTGAGGAGTTTAAGACTTTAGTGGAGGAAGTTAACTATAAATGCCTTGGAAATAGCAAGAGTCCTAGAATAAGAAGTGGGTCTTGTATTGCTATGATCTCATGCTAAAACTTACATGGATGATGAGTTGCTTCTCATTGATGAACAAAGAAAGTGGCTTTATTTTTCTGAGAGAGAGAGTGTTTCACTTTGTCACCTTTGGTGTACTGACGTGGCGTTGTACAGCAACTTCCAACTCTTGAGCTCAAGTGATTCTCTTGCCTCAGCTTCCTACGTAGCTGGGGCTATAGGAGTCCATCACTAACATCCAGCTATTTTTATAGATGAGGTCTCACTCTGGCTCAGGCGCTGAGCCAGATCATCAGCTGGCGGGTTCGAATCCAGCCTGAGCCTGCCAAACAACAATGATGGCTGCAACCAAAAAATGGCCAGGCATTGTGGCGGGCACCTGTAGTCCCAGCTCCTTGGGAGGCAGAGGCAGGAGACTCGCTTGAGCCCAGGAATTGGAGGTTGCTGTGAGCTGTGATGCCACAACACTCTATCCAGGGTGACAGCTTGAGGCTCTGTCTCAAAAAAAATTAAAAAAAAAGAAATAAAGTATTTTTATTTAAGGTATATACATTGATAATTTAGACATAATGCTATTATACAGTATTAAGTGCAAGTTAGTATAAACATAATTTTATATGCACTGGGAAACCAAAAAAATTGTGACTCAATTTATTTATTTTTTTAGAGACAGAGTCTTACTTTGTCACCCTCAGTAGAGTGCCATGTTGTCACAGCTCACAGCAACCTCCAACTCTTGGACTTAAGCGATTCTCTTGCCTCAGCCTCCCAAGTGGCTGGGACTACAGGCACCTGCCACAATGCCTGGCTATTTTTTTGTTGCGTTTTGGCCAGGGCTGGGTTCGAAACCACCACCCTCAGTATATGGGGCCAGCACCCTATTCACTGAGCCACAGGCGCTGCCTGTGACTCACTTTATTGATAATTGTTTTATTGCAGTGGTCTATAACTGAACCTTCATTATCTCTGACATAAAAAGTTATTCAACAAGATTGTAAGAGGGACTTTACCTAACAAATGCAATCAGTGTAACCTGGTTTCTTGTACCCTCAATGAATCCCCAACAATTAAAAAAAAAAAAAGAGTTATTCAGTCAAAAATGAATTCAGCTAATATTTATGGAATACCTACCATGTGCTGAGTAAGCAAATTCTTTTGAACTTCTGCCACCAAACCAGCCATCCTTTCCTGCTTTCTTATATCGGAAGAAGTCTTTCTGTGTTCCCCTATATCTAATGCATTTCCCTGGACCTTGGGATTACATCTCCTCCCTAGAGATCTTACTTTTCTGAATATTTTCTCAATCAGATCTTTCTCATCAGCAGATAAACCTGCTCAAGCCTCTCCTCTTTCTGATTACTCTCTTTCTATGCCCATCCTCTCTTCTTCCTTAGTTCTAAGTGACTTGAAAGGTTTGGTAACATTTGTTATCTCTACTTCTTCACATTTCACACATTCTTTACCCATTGCAATCTGGCTTCTGCCCTATCATTTCACTAAAATTATTCTCAGAAGGCCACTGGCTCACTTGTCTCTAGATTAAATGAAAACTTTCAGTTTTACTTATTGACCTTGTAGAAGCAATTACTTCTTTTTTTTTTTTTTTGCAGTTATTGGCTGGAGCGAAGTTTGAACCTGCCACCTCCGGTATATGGGGCCAGCGCCCTACTCCTTTGAGCCACAGACACAGCCCCACCAATTACTTCTTTTGATCACTCTTTCCTCCTTGAAACAATCTGTTTTTTGGCTTCCATGATGTAACATTTCCTTGGATTTCTGATTGTATCTTCTTGGTCTCCTTTAGAGATTTCTCTTCTTGTTATCCTATAAATGTTGGTGTTTTTCCAGAAGTTCACCATAGGTTATCCTCTCTCTCATGTAAGAAATCTCCTTGGGCAAACTCACCAAGTCACATGACTTCAACTACATTACTTTGCTGATGATCTGAAGCTGTTTCTCCAATCCAGAACATCTTCTTACACATCTAATTTGTATACATGTGACTGAAACCTTTTAGGGCCTCTTCCCAGTTCACATAATCTTCTAATTTCTACAAACTGTCTCTATTTACACCTACAATAGCAGTGGAAAAACCAAAACCATGCCTGTAACTATCCAACTCCCAGTTCTCCCTAATTATTACTGACCAGACAGCAGCTCCAAGCTGGGTCAATCAGATTTCTATCCCAGAAATATGATTAAAAGAGTCTATGTTCAAATTGAAACTCTTGCATATCATTGGTCGGAGTATAAATTACCACTTTGGAAAACTGGCAGTAATACACACACACATAACTAATGACTCAGCGATTCCACTCTTAAGTATAAACCAAAAGAAATAATTACATATGTGCTTAAAAGTACAATATAGTACTTTTTATAAGAAGCAAAACTAGAAACTACACAAATTATCATCAATATAATAACTAAATAATGGTATAGTCATCAGACAAATTCTGTAGCAATTTAACAACATGGATGAATCTCACAAACACAATGTTAAGCAAAAAGACAGATACAAAAGAAAACATGCTATAATATTCCATTTATACAAATTTCAAAAATAGGTACAAGTTATCTATGGTGTTAGAAATCAGGTTGTGATAATAATTCAGGGTTTAGGTAGTGTCTAAAAGGAAGCATGAAGGAATTTTTAGGGTGCTGGTAATATTCTATTTCTTGATCTAGCTTGTAAAACATGGTACATTCACTTTGTAAAAATTCATTAAACTTATGGATTATGAATTTCCTGTATAAACGTTAATCTTCAAGGTTCTCATCTAAATATGGACTGGTCTCTTGAACCAAGATTTAAATTCTTTGTAAGAATTCCTCATAATAATAGCGTTAAGACAGGTTTAAGAGTATGTATGACACACAGCTATGATTTAATAATAAAGACAATACAAAAAAGAGTTATGTATGACAATGGAAGGAATAAATAAAATATAATAGAGCCCCAAAGGAAAAAAAATTATTTAGGAAAGAAAGCTTATGGGAAGCCCCTCTCAGATAAGAATCTACATCATTTTTTTCTCCTAACCTAAGCCAATTATTGACAAGAATGGTCTCAAAGGAAAAGAACTGATACTCTGAGGAGTAGCCAGATGGTGCTAACAAAGTTGTCTTCCTTGCTTTGATGCCTGGGGAGGCACAGCTGGCAACACTATTCAAGTCCTGCAAATCAACACATAAAAAGTGCTTTGCATTTATATTAACAGTACAGTTATGGTTTCTTTTGAAAATTCCTTACAAAATATTAAATTCTACTCAAATAAATGTAAAATAGAAAACTTTAACTGAAAGCCAGAATGGTTTTTATTTATTTATTTTTTGAGACAGAGTCTCACTTTGTCACCCTTGGTAGAGTGCCATATCTCTCTACATAGCTGTCGTAGCTCACAGCAGCCTCTAACTCTTGGGCTTATGCAATTCTCTTGCCTCGGCCTTCCAAGTAGCTGGGACTATAGGTGCCCGCCACATGCCTGGCTATTTTTTAGATATGAGGAGCTGTTCTTGCTTAGGCTGGTCTTGAAACTCATGAGCTCAGGCGATCCACCTGCCTCAGCCTCCCAAGTGCTAGGATTACAGCTGTGAGCACCATGCCTGGCCCTTAATGTTATAAATTTATAATTGTACATTTTATTTTGGGTCCCTTCCTAAAATATAGAGTATGTTATTATTATTTTCTTTTTTGTATATTTACCTGGAAGGATTTGGATACAGTGTATGTGTTTCTATCATATCATCTCCTCCTTACATCTCTATTTTCCAACTTCACTCCTTCTTGCCTATACTGTAGTTTCAGCCATCATTTTGGAGCACTGGTCTCGGGGTCTGACATTCACTCAGCTACCATATCTTCATATTTCTCAAAAACTGGCAGTGACTTAAAGGGAATAAAAATTTAAAAAAAAATCATTACTAGCCGCATCTACCTCATTGGAGACATCAAAACTAGAAGTGAATGGATTAACAAACTGTGGTGTATGTACACTATGGAATACTATTCAGCCATTAAAAAAATGGAGACTTTGCAGCCTTTGTATTAACCTGGATGGAAGTGGAACACATT